>WEIV01011562.1:49439-65537 GCA_013390005.1 Calyptomena viridis | reverse complement strand
AAAAAAAAAAAAAAAAAGGAAAAAAAGAAAACACAAGAAGAAAAACTACGGAAAGAAGCAGTACAGAAATAAGACTTGCTGTATAAAGCAAACTTACACTGGCCAGCAGCTGAGATCTTGCCGATCATCTCCTGGTCAACATGGATTACTTGTATTCCCAACACCAGCAAAGCTGTGGGATCAAACAAATAATCACCCATGAACACTACAAACTACCTTACAAAAAAAAAAAATCTATACAGGCTTTAACCTATAACAGCAGAAATGCTAATTTGCTATATAGATTTCATAGCTGCAAAAAATTATCTGGTGACACAGCAGTGTAGCTATGTCAGGAAAATCCTTCTAGCAGGAACATAGAGCATGAAAAATGCCAAGAACACGACTCCAGCACATAGGATAGTCCCTCCATTCACTGCATGCAGGGACACATGTGTAAGAACAAGAGTTAGGCCAGGCTTAAACTTCTGAGATTACACACATAGGCCCTGGAGAAATTTATGCACATCTATTGTCAGAACATCAGCTTTTCCCATATCAATTAGACACTTCACATACAGATTAGGCACATGTGTTCAAACCCTCAGAAAAGCTGTTTCTCTAGCTATTACTTTTTGCCCTTCTGTGTGAAACTGTTTCAGAAGTTTATCCCTAAACCTCCTGGAGAGGCAGTGACTTGGCTCTCATTGCTCGGAACAAAGAGCTCCAGCTTGAGATGGGGAAGCATCTGAGACCAAGACCACTAATGCATAATGATAACTTCAAACATACCTTGGTAAAGCAGGAAAACGCAGACGGACAGAAGTGACAAGAGGCTCATGGTGACAAATCTGGGGGGAAAAAAAAAGGAAAAAAAAAGGAGAAGCATATTCCTAAAGCAGGTTACTTTGTCTGCAGCTGGTCATCTCCTTGCCGAGCGCTTAAAGTGATGAGCTCAGAAACATTTTGTCTGGGGGGCAACAGTAACTCTTGCCCCAAGGAGAAGGGTGGGAAACAGAGAGAAAAATGTGAAAAGGAGGGAGTAATAGGAAACAAAATCTCCCTACATACTCATCTTCTTTCCTATCACATGAAGAGAAAGCAGGCTTTGCAGGGGAGGGAGGAAATGCCTAGCCTAGCCCCCCTCTTCTCCTCCCTCCACTGAACCTCCCTCTCAAAGCTGAATCCCACCAGGGTCCCTGTGTCCCTCGGGAAGCAAGTGAGAGCCAAACACAGCTCCTCCAGGGGTTCCCCGAGCAGAGAGCCCTGTCCCCCCAGCCCCCATCACTGTGGGCTCTGGCTGAGACATCCCTGCTGTGGAGCCCAGCACAGGGGACCTGTCCCATGGATTCTGCCTCGACCAGCACTGCTGACCATCCTCACCACAGGTCTTCAACAACACTCACCACAGGCTCTTTCACGCCTTACATTTTCCAAGGATTGGCTTGCAGAGAGATGTTTCTATGTATAACTGTCCAGCAAAGTCAATTTTCTGCTCATTTGTCCTTTGAAATCAGCAAGGCTGCCATCACATCATAGATGTACTTCAGTGACACTCTCAAACATGCTCACATTTAGACCAAGCATATCTGGCAGAGCCCTTGGCTGTCTATTTCAAACGTGCATATTTACTTTTTCTTCAGATTAGAAGAACTCACTAGAGCACACATGACCAGATTCCCTATGGGTCTCTGCCTCTGTCACTGCAAAAGCAGATTTTCTTCAGGTAGTTAAAGACAAATAAGTGCATTTCCTGATAATCAGATCTATGAACCAATTATTTTTCCAAGAAAACAGCAGGGGCTTTTTCTCAGGAAAGACTTGTCTCTGTAGCAAATTATATTTAATAAGCAGCCAGGAAGAACTGATGCATGTTGCTGAAATCACCAAAATAGGCCCATTCCCATCACTCCAGCTGCCAATCCTTTGAAAGTGTAATCTGGCAAGGTTTATAGTCAGGGCAGTGGGGATCAGCAAACAGCCTCCTGGGTGTCCTCACATTGCCCATCCCACCCTTCCACTGCTCTCACCTGCAGACACATCTCTCTTACTTTCCACAGAAAGGAACATAGTCAGAGGAAGGAGCTGAGCAGGGGTTCCTCTCTCTCTCTTACTGTTTGACCTCGGATTTAATGTTCAGTGCTGGTATCTCGCTTCCGCAGTTCCCCAAAGTTTTGGGACTGTGTGCCAGCACCCACCGTGTTTCCATAGATGGGAACACCTTACCAAGAGCAGGTGTACTTCCAGGAACTTTAAACCCCCATAAGCTGAGTTTTAAACATTAGAAACTTTTCTCTTGGGCAAGCTCCTCAGGAGATTGGGAGAGACACCTGAAATTATGGGCTTGTCTTGTAGTAGAGCATCCTTTGATATCTCTGATCCTTCCCCTTGCCAGGGTAGCAGCCATGCCAGACACACTGGTCAGAGCAAGGGTCCATTAAGCAGCTGCTTGCACCTTACACTCCTCACATCAGACAAGGCAAGATACCCACAGCAGACCATGCTCAGATACCTGCACGGGTCCACAGTGAAGAGGGGATTAAGAAAGTGCCACTAAGGATTACTGACACAGAAACACTCTGTGTCTTGCAGTACCAGGTGCTTTACAAGCATCACCCATCAACACATCCTCCCAACACCCCCACCAGACTGCCACCACCAAATTAACACATCCCAAGCTTGTCTGATCCTTCCCCTTGCCAGGCAAACCAGGACTTCATCAAGGAAGCCCTTGTGTCCCTCAGGAGCTGCAAGCCCTGGCACACAAAGGTAAGGTCATTCTTTTGCCATGCCCTGAGGACATTCTTTCCAGGAGCTATTTCCAGAGCACACATCACCCAAAAGAGGACAAGCCATCAATTGCAACAAGATGTGACAGGTGGCGGAGGTGGTTTTCATACAAAGCATTGACAGGTCAAGATGTTTCTACAACTTAGTCTTATCTTGGATTTAAGTCAACTAGTCTACAGGTTGAATTCTTTGCTTTTGGTCCAGCTAGACTCTCAGCAGCAGGAATTGAAAGAAAGCTTCATCATCACCTGCTGCTCATCAGCATTAGCCCAGGATTAGCGGCAGCAACTTCAGACAGCAGCTTTGTTGGGGGATGGGGTGGTGAGTGAAGGATTTTTTTCTTTTTATCTTGGTGGCCATTAAGAAAGGGAATCTCAAATATGTGTACCTCGGTACCAAGTAAAAAACAATCTTCTTTAAAAAAAAACACTCAATCAAATCTCCTATTTTTGTACCCAGATTCTCACGTGGGCCATATAAATACGGTGACAACTTATGCAAAGCTAAGTAAGAGTGTAACCACATGTACCTTATTTGGAGGAGGGAGGCAAGAGAGGGGAGAGAGAGGTAGAGGGGAGAAAAGCTCTAGACAAATACCTTCCCAACATGTCTTTCAACATCTGCAAAATATCCGAGCTTTATTACTCTTACTAATGAGACAAAATCAGACTGTGGTCTGAAAACACAGTGAACACACCACCACTGGCTACCATGGCCACCTGTAGGTGCCCAGCTGCACCTACAATGAGGCAAGCACCTGGCTGAGAAGGAACCCAAAAATCGTGTGGGCTGGTGTAAGAAAGGGGAAAAAAAGCTTGCAACTGATCTCATGTATCTTTCTAAACTCGCCTGCCATGAAACAGCACCATGAGAAGCTATCCTGTGTGTATCCATATGCACACACCCCATTTCTACAGGCTGTTACCAGAACAGTTAAATGTTAACACAGTACTTTGGGGAAAATGTTACTCTTTTACTGAGACAAGTAGAAAATACTTAATGGTACAGGTCAGCTGCATTAATTAACTACTACTGCTTCAAAGAGACCTGGCTTGCCACAAAAGACACCTCCGGCTCCCTTTAATAGGGGAGAAAGTGGGAAAGACTACACTGCATATTCCTTAAACATATTCTTAACAAGGCAAGTGACCTCCTGTCACTGCTATTACAACTCTCAGCAGTGCACTGGCTGGTGGAGAGGACCCCACCACAGCTTGCAGAGGCTTAACTAAGTTCAGGCCAATCTTGCTGCCCCCTCTTTCAGTCTTTCTCAGACTGTTTTCCATAAGTAAATTTTATTTTTTCTTCTTGCTGAGGTCTGGAGGCAGGGAACCACCTCTCTTAGGAGCTCCAGGCACCTCCTCTGCCCAGCCACAGGCATAGCCTGAGGACTGGGGGCAGCTAACAGTGGGAGCTGAAACTGAACCGGGGAGGAGAAAATCGATAGGGAAATGTTTACTTCTCCTTAAAACAAACACTACAAATTTCAGTCTAAAAATTTTGACAATGTTTTTCTCCAAGTGATAAACATGATTAAATTTCCATAAGATGCTCTGCAAAACCAGACTATTCTCTGCCCCCAGTTCTACAGCAAGGGAGTTTTGACAGGCTCTTTTTCTCCGTGCAATAAGGGCTCCTGTACATAAAGAGACCTTGATCTTGAAGCACTGCTCACATGGAGCACTGTCAAAATCAACATACAAGACCTGATCTGCAGTATCACCCACGAGTTACAGAATAAAAGACACTTTTCTGACCCAAGAGCTTGTGCTAAACTTATTGTGTTGTTTGTTCTGACAGAAGCACTCGTGCTACTGACTTTGCCTGTGGCTAGAGCAGCAGGAATGTCTCACCTTTTTTTATCTTCTGCTGGATGGCACATGCAAGATCACCCAAGGGAGCCAGAGCCTGTCTTAGCATCACAAGCACTCAGCACTTGCTCACAGCAGCAAGCAGCCAGTGGGGGTGCTCAGAAGAAATGTTTTATGGAGTGGCTGAGAAAAGGGGAAGAGCGATCTCTGGGAATTTGGACAAACCTTAAGGAAATAAACAAGGAAAGCACAAGGAAATAACCACATAATTGTATTGAGGCTATAAAAGCACACAGATAGCTTGGTCACATACCCTACTAGTAGAAATAGTTGGCTATGGGTTCCACAGCAGTTACTGTAGTTCTCTCCATCACCCCCCACCCAGAGCTGTGCAAATCTGGAAAGGGAATCTACAGGCGAGTGCCTGGCCTGGCCTGCATTGCTTGGCACCAGTCAGACACATCCACACCTGAGCTGGATCAACTACTGATCTATCTACACAACCAGCAGGTGTGAATTGTTCCCAAAAAACGAAGTGGGAGAGGATCACACTCCCTGCCCCCGTGTAGCAGGCAGTTGTCTTGTGCATATCAGCAAGATGACATCTCTCTGCTTTATTTCTTAGATGTACCAATACATACACACATACAGATGCCTTTGTCCAAAAGCCTTCCCAGAGGGACAAGAAGGTCTTACCTTTGTCACCTCATCTTACAAGACATAAGAACTCTACTATTTCACTTGGCAATATTGCTGTCCTGAGAGCCTCCTCTACACAGTGCTAAAGGGGGGTGTTTGCTGTCTGTAGCAGAATCAAACCACTGGCCTGAGAGCATCAGGCTGGCTGGTGATGAAGTCAGAGGCCCCAAACCCCAGACACCTGCTGGCTGGCTTGGAAGGACAATCCTCATAGTACCACAAGCAGGAGTAAGGACTTGGAGACTGCTGTGATGAGTCTCTCTCTTGAGGAAACAAAAAAATGAGGAATTCTACATTTCCAAGCCTATCAGCTGCAGTGATTACCTAGAGCAGAGCTGGAGAGTGTAAAAATCTTTTTTTGACATCTCTGGTATTCAATTTAGCTCTCAGAGTACCAGACATGTGGAGATCATCTCACAGTAGCCCATTTACAAAACTAATCCCAATGCACACCTTATCTTCCTGCTACATCTCTGTGAGCCCCAAGGACAAACCACAGCCTAGGAATTATCTCCATGGCGTCACTTCCACAAACGTACAAGCTGTTACCTGCATGCATTTTCGGGAGAGCAGTCTGTGAGCTCTTTCTAAAGGAAAATTCCTAAAGGCCTTACTTTATAAAGTAGGAACCTTCCACATGTTTTTTTTAAATTTGTTTCCAGAACTGCAGTAGGGTCAAAAGAAACCTACTTTTTAACTTATTCCATTTACTTATTCCTCTCAGACTTCCTGGAAGACCCAGATGTCTTTAGGAGCACACAGTGAAGATGATGTGGTCGATACCTCAGCACACACATTGCAGCTGCAGCAATATAAATATAAATATAAAGTGGGAAAATATGGTTGCAAGTGGGACTTGTCTCAAAGTGATGCCTCATCTTTACTATACAAAATAAACCAACAAAATGGAAGTCAACTTAGTACAAGACCCTTTGAAACGATTTTCACAGTTCCTAGGTCATGCTTTAATGTCTGTTCACATCTTCCCAAATAACTTGGGGTGTATGAATTTGTAGCACAACTAGGAACCAGCCAGAGTCCTCCTCCAGCCATTGCACTGCATTAGGAAAAGCCACTGTTGCATATTCTCAAAAACAACAACTACTCTCATTTCTTTAATGAAGTACAAGTGTCCAGACACATTGCAGGTATTGTTCCAGGTCCTTCAGTCCTCTCTTGATCATCAAGACTTCATCAAGTTGGCTTTGGGTCTTCTGCAGAAAGGTTTTCCTTAGGGACGTGAGACACCACATGTTGGCAAGCCTGCCCTGGCAGGTTCAGCGCTTTCTCCTGGCCAAACCCTAAAAGTGCTAGAAATGAATCAATTAGAGCCCTAGAGCACGGGCCGAGTCTGGTTTCCCGGGTGGTGGGGCTTTTTTTGGCTCTTATTTTAATAACCCAGCATGGCACTATTTACTCCTTACAGCGAACGGATCCAGCTTCCCTCTGTCCTGCACAGGTCTGACTCAAAGATCCATGCCGTGTCCCAGCCGAGCCTGCCCAAATCCCCGTGACTGAGGCGGGGGCAGAGCTGTGCCCTCGGGGGCCCCTGCGGCGGGACCACAGACACACCGTCCGGGGCTCACCGGCCCCGGGCTCCTCCCGACCCGCAGCGGGACCTCGGCTGCACAAGGGACCTTTGGGTGCTCCGAGGTGCACTTTACCTTTTCTCTGCAGACTCCGCGCAGCCCTCGTGCACCTGCGGGGGTTTAGGAGCCGCCTCCTCCCGACTTTGATTTCTCCCGAGGCAGCTGTGCCAGCCTCTCCTCCCCACCCACCATCCCACCCGCAACTGCGAACTGGGGAGGGTCGGGAAACAACCCCAGGAACACCCACGTTGCTGTAGGCTACATTTAAGAGGTACATTGTTGTACCCGCTCATCCAATAGATCCCGAACAGCCGAAAATACCAGCACCCCTGGAGCACGGCAGGCAGGCCTGGCAGCAGCACGGAGCAGCCACAGCCCCACAACTGCCCTAAAATACCTTCATGCAGGATTCTACCTTTTTTTTTTTTTCAACATTTTCCCTAATGTTTTTTCCGTAGTAAACAATCTCTAGCTGTGAGTAAAAGTACTATATTTACACTCTCACATCTAGAGGAATGATGTAGGGAGTCTGTTTTAAAAAAATGTTTTGTTTGGGTTTTGGTAGTGGCAGTGGTGTTGCTTTGGTTGTTTAATTTTGTTGAATACGGTGGATATTTTGTTTTGTTTTATAAATGAGGACGTGCAACTGCAATATGCTTTCAAGAGTGTTGATTGCATATACTTTGGAGTTATTTATAACTACATTTTTTAAGAATAAAGTGGAATTTAGATTATTCCACTAACAGAAGCTATGCTGAAGTAAGATCCTAGATCAGCTTTCCTTATCCTGCTTTTCACTTCTTTTCTCTGTCAGGACATGCAGTGCCAACCACACTCTGTAACCAGTCCCTACCCATGAATGCTGAGCAATGCAAGAACTCCACAGCAAGAACAGGGACACGAGATGAGCTGTACCACCGTACCCCGTCCTGTCCTGCACAGGTCTGACTCTGAGTCAAAGGATATGTAATTGGGCTACACCCACCCTGCCACCAAAAAGCAGCTCCCACAATAAAAACCAAGGAAGAAAGCATCACCAAATCAATTAATTTTAAATATGGCAGCACTACAGGATAGTCCAGCCTTGGGTAAAACATTTCTGTCTTATGTGATAGGGTTACCACAACACAGCTGATAAAAACCTGCAAGTCTAAAACATTAAGGGTAAGGTCAGTTTAAGAGATTTAACTGATCTAAATCAAGCCCTAGCTGTTGCCTGGAATTTTTTTTTAGTGGGTAATGCACCTCTCAAGAGGCTACAGTATCTTGGCTGGAGATGCCAAACAGGGTCTGCCATAGGCTTTTGCTTTTCTTGTCCAGAGGGGAATGAAGAAATTTTATTTCCAAGAACATGGATGTTATTGTCCAAGTATTTCATATAATAGCCTTTGTTCAAACATAATCACACAGGCATTTACTCCAAAATGAGATTCTATACTAGCACTCAGATAAATATAATCCACAGGTGATAGTTTATCACTTCAAGAAAAGATTTCAATTACAGATTAGAAATAGCAGAGAAAAAAATGCAAGAGGAACCCAAGGCTACATTAAGAAGTCCATCAGGTTTCCACACTTCTTTCTTGATTTATCCCTACATCAATGTTCCCAAGAGTTCATCTGAAATGAAGGGGTGAGCACAACATCTGAACCACAGGAAGTCTCTTCTCCCTTCCTGCCACTGTCTAGAAGGATTACTGCCAGGTGCCTTCGTGCTGCACCACACAGACACTTCCAGGTGAAACAATAACTACTGCTTTCCAGATTTGTTTTTTACTTGAGAAGAACAAGCAGACTCACTTTTCCTTTCTCCTGCTTGTAAAGCGCAGACAAAGTGACTGCTTTTGACTACTGCAGTCCAACTTCTGAAATGCAGTGATTGTTAAGGATTTGCTAAGAGAGGGAGCATGTGGGCAAGCAAAAAAGAGATGGGAGAAGACTAAAGCATTAGCAAGCCACACTTGTCCCAGAGAGTCAAAGGACACTTGACACAGCCACAACCTTGGTTCAGAACCAGGGCACAAACAGAACTCTAGAAACCCAAGTGCAAGCATTCACCTAATTATTACCTACTGCAAGAACATGATGCAACAAAAACTAACAGGGAGGGAAAAAATCTGAGGCAATTTAAGGGTAAGAAAACATCAAGTTGAACAAAAACATTTCACTTTCACAACAAGCTTAATCTCAAGATTCATCTAATTTGCACAAAGCCCAAGCTTAAAATATATACTTCAAGTGGACAAAAAAGGCTGATGCTGCAGTTTGAATGAAGAAATGTTTACTGTGTTCCATAAACAATAATGTGACATTCCCAGATTAGTCAGAAAGGACTGGATATTCAGTCAGAGAAATATTGAAAATTTGTTAATAATTTGATTCAGTATTTGTCATATCCCAGAATGGGTCTTTTCTATTATGATGTGAAAACTTGATAGGGTAGAAATCCTGATGATGTAGCTTACAAATAAAACAGCTCTAATGCAATTCACTTCAAAACAATATCCATGGGTACATATTATACAACATAAGTGTAAAGAAAGAACTGTGCACATTCAAGTGTTTACTGATTTTGAGGAGAACTACCTGAATGCAGTACAAGACAACATTCAACCTTTAATGATACTGAAACAAAATTTATGAAAAACAATTCTCTAACTTGAGATCAGAAATTAAGTTGAAAGAAGAGTAATCAATATACAATTTTTCAAGTAATATTAATGGTACCAAAGTTAAGCAAACTTTAGGATTACATTAATTTCAAATGCAAGTTTACAGAATAGACTTACAATGTAATGGTCATTCCCTAAATTTCTGTGTATCCAACAGGAAAATAAATGCAAAAAGTTTAGCAGCATGTGGTGGGATAAAACAAAAACAGAACAGAATTTTTAGCTTGCAGCTTTGCAATCCTTCAAGTTACATACTTGTGTCACATTAACAATCCAAGCATACAGATAAATACAGGTACTTCAACAGCAGAATTTCTACACAGTGACTCTCATTCAAGCTGATGGATGCTCTTGCTCTTCCAAAAAAGGAACTGCAGCAACTTGGTACATATACAAATGAATTGGTTCCTCTGAGACTTAGTGCTGCAGGAGATTTTTCATTTCAGCAAATCCATCTGTATTCCCATACTTGTTTAAAAGGAAGAGTAGGACCTGTTCATGCTTTCTGAGCTGTGGAAGAAGCAGAAAGAATACAAGAAGTAATATACAATTCTGTTTTTTTTAAATTGTGGATTTCAGACCAGGGTAGATCCCAACACCATGAACTCAGCTAAGTCCCATGTTAGTTCCTTTCTGTTGTAAGATCTGGAATGGGAAAAATCCAGCAGAATTGGGGCTGACTTCCCCCTGCCTGTGTGTCTGTCTCTTCCTCTTTTTTTTTCCCTGAACCAGCTTCCTGAAACCTAATTGATGAAAATTAGGACCGAGATCAGGATCTTAAAATTTGGTTATTCACACACATCTTATTTCCTTGTTTCAGGTATATTGGAATCATCTGTGTTCTCTTCATCTGTCATGAGTCTTTGAGCCAAACCAGTAAGAAAGTGTAACAGAAAACAGAAAGTGACCAAGCTGAAGTCAGAAAACACATTAGATCAGGCTGGAAGATCAGAGACAGAGGGGGAATGGAAAAGGAGGCTTAACAGCCTACAGTGGGACAGAGAAATCAGCTACACTGAGGAACATTACTGCCTTTCTGCCAGGGAACTCCCAGTAACTATTCTTACTCTGAAGCAGAATGACCTTGAACAAAAATGTTCTTTTCCTACCTCCAAAATTGTATTTTTGCTTTTCACCTTGCTGTCTGTGGCTGGGGAAAGAGGGGAAAGTTTGAAACAACCTTGAAGGGAGTTTCTGTCTTTAAAATTAAGTTTGCTTACTCCTCTGACAAAGAACCTCACTTTGAGAAAAAGTATGAAAAAGTATACCAAGGCATCACCCTATCTTAAAGTTCTAAATTTTTCATGAGTAGCCTAAGCTAAAAAAAAGCAAAGGAGAAAGCTTAAAACCATAAAGCTCTCAAAAACTACATGAATATGCTGTTAAGAGACATTTCAATTTTTTCTAACAGGAAAAAAATCAACCTTGCAACTGGCAAACGCAAATTCCAGTCTTGTACTGCCCTCAGATTCTCAATCTTGCTTCATGACTGAAACTGTGGCACACATTAAGTCTCTGCTACTCAAAATACACATTGTAAGAATTTTCTTACATATGCAACTGTCTGCTAAGTTGTGTCCACAGCAAAACACAGACATATTACTGAAAAAAAACCCAGCTGCCTTTTGTCCAAATGACACAGTTGATGCAAAACACCACAACTACCTTTGGACAACAGACAAAAGGAACACTCCTGAGACTTCACACTCTAGAAAAATAAAGTAAGAGGTGTATTTGGGGGAAAATACTAAGTAATGAAGTCTGTGTGATCTACACACTATCCTCCCTCAGCCTCGGGGTGCTTTAATTATTACCATTTATAAAAAACTGGTAATTAGGCTACGCTTTGCGTGTTTCATTTATCTATCTTCTCCCTACTCCCATTTGCTTCCCACAAAGGCTTTTTTTAAATTCTAGACATGTAAGAAAGTATTGCTTGGACTGAATCTTACTTGCACTTTTAATTCTGCACAGCAGCATTTGGTCTCATCTCCATTACCTACAAAAACAAGTAAAGTGAATGAGCAAAACACACATGGACACTGCTCCCTAATTGGGAGGTGACATGTGAGATTCTTCAAGATTTTTAGAAGGAAGAGTCACATCCCATATGTTTACAAGTTCTTCAGAATAAGTCAACTGAAGTAATTAAGCACAAGTATATACCTTGATGTTCACTATGTGAGTTTTCAGCACTGCAGGATCTGGCCAAACCTTCCTTTAGAAGTTTGTCAGTTACATTCAGACTACCATTTTCACAGTGTTTCTCCACTGTTACTAAATTAACATTTCCATTAATCTCTTTCACTGTAATTGTGACATACTGCTTCAATAACATTTCTTTCAACTTGTCAAGCACTAATGGAGACCACTCAGCTTTCTCTATTCCTGCAAAAAGAAGGACAATCTAGTTTGTTATATAAATAATTCCTCTATGATATGACTTGAATCTTACATGTATGTTTTTCAAAATACAATGCTAAATTTTCCCAATATTAATAGGTTGAAATCTACAGATAATAAGCTAAAATAAAGCTTTCTAAAACAGCTTTTACAGTATAACTATTATAATCAGTATAACTATTTCAGCAAATCATCATGTTGTTTATCAATATTAATGAACTCACTCTACCACCAGAATCGGTACAGATTTATAATGTCCAAAAAATCAATCAGGGTTTTTTGGGGTGTGTCTGTTTTATTTTTGGGCTCTTTTTTACCTGCAAGTGAACACATAATTGTCTGAAAAGGCAGCTTTAAATAGGACTCAGAGATTGGCAGCACCTTTGAAAGTGGTAAAGTTTCTGTGTTCCCATAGTCTGCATACAGGACTTTCACTGCAGACTGGGAAGCTTCTAGAACAACAGCTCTGTACCAACGGCCATTACCTGAAAAGATTGGGACAAGAATAGTCACACATGAAGTACCATCTTACAGAAACAGTTTATCCCAAGAACAAGGATCTGTAGAGTGTTTTTCAGGAATTTTTAAATACTCTGGTTTATATAAAAGGCCACTTGACAAGAAGCAGGCCCATCAATAAGGGAAGAGTTTCTGACTGCTTGTATTCATAAGTATAAAAGCATTGCTTTGAGAATTTTGCTCAACTTATACAGGTAAGATTTTTACTACAATACTGGCTTAAGGATTTCTGCACACCCTATTCCTAGCTCCTTACCTCTGTTTTCCAACACATACTCCCTCTCAAAACATAAAATAAATAAAGAAACATTTTTTCCTCAATTATCCTGAAAGCAACAAGCAATAACAACAACTCATCATTACACAACTGTCAAACACTCAGATGAATTTAAAAATACAAGAGTACAGAGTATAACCTATTTTGTTTTCCATGAGCTGTTACCTGATCTAGCACACAAGTACATTTTCAGCACTTGCTAGATTGTCTATAACAAAATACATGCAGTCAATATTTGAGTCAACACTACTTTTAAGAAAAAAAATAAGCTAAGATACCAGGAGAGTATCCCCTCTTCTGAAAGACTAAGATAATAAATCAAAATTCCCTCACTGCTATGAATATTTCTTGACTTGAACTAAGAGTTCACTAAGCCTGGACAAGGCTGAATGGTCAGTTTACATAACCAGTGTCACTGCCCCACACTCACACAAAGCAACAATAAAAAACCACCCAGGCACCCACTAACTAGAAGTGGGTCTGTACAGAAGCAAGTGCACTATTGCTCTGCCACAACCTTCATACCAATCTAAACAGTAATTAGTTTTCTTTCTGCTCAAAGCTCCATACATTTTGCAGGGCACAACTTAGTCGTTATTTTCTCTCCTGGCCTGTGAGGCTGTTTCTTTGCCCTAAAGATGATGCAGCCAGACTATTCTTTGTAAAAGAATTAAGATTGTAAGCACCTTCAAGTCGGCGTTTTTCCTTTTTCTAATGCAAAAACAAAAGCTGTGTTTTACACTGGTCAAGAAGTGTAAGAACAAATCCTTGTCTCACCTGAAAACTGGGCACAACAGGCTTGACCCAGTTTTGGTTGGAAGGGCTGTTTCTTACAAGATCTGTAATAGGCTCCTAGTGAAGTCAGCTCCTTGTATAACTTCTTTTGAACTACAGAAAAAAACCATTTGGTAACTAACCACATTTGGGTATAATGAAGAGCACACTTAAGTTTTAAGCTCCCCTGCTCCCACCTGCAGCATTTTTTGTATTTATCAACCCTCTGAGCTACATTTCCACATGGTTCAGTTCACTACAGGCATTCATTTTATTAACTGGCTTGCAACAATGATTCTTACTGGTATTAGAAACAGTGAACACTTTTTCTTACCTGCAGTTTGAACTGGTACAGCATAGAACAAGTCTGGGCTTACAATTTCTGTTACAAGGACACGTATGGTTTCATCTACAGCCAGTTTAATTGACTTCCAGTACCCAAGTGAGATTACTAATAGAAATTGGGAGAAAATGCAGTGTTATCACTGTCCTCCATGCATATACAAAAGTAACTGTTACTTTATTTGATATTTATAGTATCTTTTAGAATGTTCCCTTCAGGAAGACCAATCTAAACTGACAAAATTGATGCTTAATTTGCTGTTCATAAACTATTAGCATATAAAAAGTAGCTAAAGTAAAAACCCCTTCAGAAAAAATAAGGTATCAAAGTAAACACAGAACAACTTTTAGTCATAGAAAATATCTCATTCTCTAACTCTCAAAGAATTTAAGACAAACAGAGATTTTTATCTATCTTTCTCTTTTTGTCTGTAATGCCACCTGCAGGGCAGTTTGTGTTTAACTGTAAAAACTGACATTATAACCAAAACCATGCATGTTTATTATTAATTAGGACTAAACAAGAAGATCACAGTCAAAGGTTAGAATACTGAAAATTCTGCTTCAATCTATACGTTCACATTCCTTTAATTACCTTTTTGGTCAACACACTTGTTTGGAAAATTACTTTTTTCTTGCAGAATTTCCTTCACAGCCAAATTTTCAGAAATTAGTATTTCACTGATCATTTTTGGACAACCTGTGGAATTGTCAATAAGCACTACACCTGCCCCATCTTTGGAAAGGGAAGTACTGTGGCTTGAAGCTCTAATCCTGATGTGGACATATGAAATCTTACTGCAGCTTCTGGATTCCATTTGCTATTACTAGGCTTCACACCTAGGAAGTAAAATAACAGTTAAAGTATCTCCATTCAGTAATGTTGACTTTCTTCAACATTGTAATTTCCTTTAAAAATCCTATTTTTAAAATTTTCTTTAAAGCATAACTTGAAATATCAAGGCTACTTTTACAACCTTAGGGAAACATATTGTCCTTCATCCTGTTAACTTGCCTCCCTCTTCATCCTTTTTTCTAAATGAACACATTTCCTCAGGACTCCCAAGTTTTATTTTCTATACTTTATGACTCTACCAAGTAAATCCTTGTGTTTTAGCACAAACAACATTATTAAGACTGTTTATGAATCAGTATAATATGGCCTTCTTATCACAAGAACAGAAAAAACCTGAAGAGTTTTAAGGGAGGTGGGGGGACATAGCAAAAGACACACCAACAAAATGTGAGTTTGAGCTTTCTCCTGTTTCCACATTTTTCATTTTTAAACCAAGAAGACTACATTAGAAAGAAAGAGTAATTCTGCAGAATTTTGAGTGATTGGGTGTGGAAAAGGAATTTGTAGAAGGTTGACAAATAGCAGTACTGTGCCAAACTCTACAGGAATCAAATGAAACATCCCATTTCAGAGAACTGAAAGGCCAACTTGCCTCATTAAAACAGATTAGTTCCTTTGCCTGCAAATATTTTGAGAAATAAAGCTGCACAAAAGCACATTTACTCCTAGCCAGGCAGCAACCAAAAGCCAGTAAGTACTACAGACAAAGCAGAACTAAGCAAGTTCCCTTTGACCAGTAAATCAGTAAGTGAAGTCCATGCAGGTCACTCCACAGCACTGGCAGGAACTCAGGGAAGAGAAAACAAACAAACCAAGAAACCCCAGAAGAACAAAGTTCTGTACAGTATTTCCCATCACCTCCTACCCCCAAAGCAGCAAGTGTCTTTCTCTTTTAAGAGAAAGAATCCGTAAGATGCACCTGAGAGCCAGCATTTAATTGCTTGAAATGGAAGTTCTAGGAATGTCGACGAGATCTGCCGTATTTTATCCAGAGGGACCTCCTCAACATTTCCATAATCCACAAAGCTCACTTGAACAGTTCCACCTGAAGAGACGTTTTGCACCATGGCACGGTACCAGTTACCATCCTCTAATTTAAAAAAGATTTTTTTAAAAATAAATTAATAATTACTTCACACATTTGGTAAGTCTACCAGCTTTCATTTTTTAGTAAATAAATCCAATTCTCTGCTAATGTAAACTATTAGTTAATTTTTTTTCTTTATGTTCACCCCATAAACACAAAAATACTTTAGTCTGTTACTTGCCAGAGAAAAAAGCACAGCAAGGTTCCCCATTCTCAGGCTCAAAAACATCTGGTGGAGTTTTTTGACAGTATTCAGATATTGATTTGTTAAGTGAGTCTAGAGCACGTAACGCTGAAAAT
>WEIV01011562.1:25338-49404 GCA_013390005.1 Calyptomena viridis | reverse complement strand
AACAAAGATGAGATAAACTAAACAAGCCGACTTGAACTTTATCAGTACTGTTTACTGTATAGCTTACTTGTAAAACATTTGATTAGAGATTTCTGTGAATATGAAAATTTCCTAAACCCCCCCACTGTTGACATCAAATTAACTATTTAACTTACTACACAGGTTTATTAGCAGGAAATGATGAGACAGGTGGTATTTACTGACACATTAGCTCAGTATGGTAACAAAATGACCAGTAATTCTTCCTACTAAAAAAAAAGCAGACTTTCTTCCAAAACCTGAAGTATATTTTACAGTTAGATAACACCATGGGAACTACCTACTTTAGCCAGTGCATATGACAGGTTATAGGATCTCATCCTATTCATTTATTTTTTATACAGTCCTTTAGCCTGCTCTATACACATCACATTTAGGGAGCAATTTGGTCCTCATCATTTGAAAGCTATAAGCCATGAGGAATCTATGCTATCCTTAGATAAGTCAAGGAATAAATATCTGTCACTTTTTAAGATCTGCCCCATATTTTTGTTTGAATGCCTTTAGCTTCCACTTCAGCCACTGACTTTCATCACTTTCTTTTTCTATCAGGTTAAAAAGCCAGTGGCTGTCAGCAGTCTTTATATAGACTTCTGAGAGAAAAACTAGGTAATTTTTTTTTAGCTTATCCAAGAGGAATTCAAGTCTCGAAAGCTGCATTTTCTCATTTTCATGTTACAATTTGTAAGTTTTTATAAATTAGAAGAGAGTACTAGAGGAGAGCTCTGCTGAATACGCTACAAGCACAGGGAACATGTCTCTTATTTGCTGTCTTTTATTTACAGAACCATCAGGGCTGGAAGAGACTTTCAAGACCATCTGGTCCAACCATCAACCCAGCACTGCCATAATCACCCCTAAACCATATTCCCAAGTGCCACATCCAGACACCTCTTGAACACTTCCAGAGACAATGACTCCACCACCTTCCTGGGAACTTATTCCAGTGCAGGGCCACTCTTTCAGTGAAAGAAAATTTTACATATCCTTTGGCTAGGTTATGATAGAATATAGAGGAAAGTGAAAAGTGCTAAGTTTTATTCAACTGTTTACCTTCAACATTTTCAGATTTTAATCTGGAGTCACTACACACCACGAGATCCAATTTCTTTGTCACTCCACTTGTGTTTTTAGACAAAAAAACTCTGAGGTAAGCCTTTGTGCTATAAGCTCACTTGAAAGAGTAACTCACTAGAACTACAATAAATGACAAATCAGGAAGCAAAGAAACCAGCAAAAAGAAAAAGCAGAATAAACTTACCATGGTTATTTGAAACGTGACAGTAGAATTCTCCAGGACTGTACACGGTGCACACTAGGACACTGACTGTTTGTTTAAGAGTTAATTTAACCCACTTGAATGTTCTTTTGTTCATTGTGTCCTCTAGAAAGGACAGAGAAAAGTAGAAAATTAAAAGAAATTACAGTAATTTTTACAGGAAAAAGAACACACTTCTTGAATATTCATTCATGTCCTCAAATTTCTTGTTATAAATAGTCCAACAGACTAATTACCAGTGAGAGCCTCATTCCAGAGCAAAATCAAGTAAGAGGAATATGCCAGTTCCTTAATGTATTTCCTTCACTACCAAAAAGAGGGAGCCATGATGAACAGGGAAGACTAATCCTACAAACAGGTACAGACTAGGTGGCAACAGCCTAAGCAAGAGGGACACTGGGGATCCTTGATGCTGGGAAATGGGGTAGGGAGCATGGAAGAGGGAAACAGCTGTCACCAAGAATATTGAAAACAATCTAAGGATGAAAAAGAACAAAAAAGATTAACAGGAAGTGTTTGCAGAAATTTGCACTGTATATTATACTCAAGTACCTGAAAGAAGCTTATTATTTAACACAACTTGTAGAATAAATCACAAGGAAACTAAATTATGGCACATTAGAGAAGCCATTGTTTCTTCTGTTAGTGCACTATTGTATCACAAAATCATAGAATAATTTGAGTTGAAAGGGACATTGTAAAGGCCACCTAGTCCAAATTCCCTGCAATGAACAGGGACATCTTCCACCATATCAGGAAATGTTCCTGTATTTTTCACAGCTGTTAAGTTTGTTACAGCTTGTGGCAGGCAGCAGCATGCAGAAATACTGTCAGCCTCAGACTCGAGCTCGTGGCTCACCTCCAACTCTGGCAGACCTTTTCAGTTCTAAGTGTTTATTACTTCAATGAAAATAAAGCTCAGTAAAAATTTGAGCTTCAAGAATGACCACGCTGAGATGCTGTTTCATCTGCCTAGTGTCATGTCTGACAGCAGATTACTTTATGAAGTCACACTGCCAACAGGCAAGGGAAAAAAACCTCCAAACCCATAAACCAAACCACAATGACCCTCCCTTCCAAAAAAAACAAACCAAAAACCAAATCAAAACACATTCTTAAGCTCTCAAGTTGTCTTTACTATCAGTGGACTAGGAGACTGTCCTTCACACTGCAAGCAACTGCCAGATCCCTTCTGAAAGGGAGAAAGCAGTGTCAGCATATTTTGAAAAATGCATTCAAAAAAGTAGAAACTAGTTGAATTTTACAATCCAGAAGAAAGATCAACAAGAAAAACAAAAATTAACAAATGGCTCAAAGTTTAGAGAAAACTTGAGGATACTTAACAACTGTGAAATATAGTTGTTTATTCTTTCATGTGATTCTGAGGTGATTTCTAAATAATCTTTGACACCAAAAAACACACTCTTAATTTCTGGCAAGTTAATTAAAATGTACTCTTACACCATACTACACACAGCACTCACAGAAGTTTAAATAAAGCAACAAAATTACCAGAAAATTAGTCTGCAAGTTGACAGAGAAATGTATATGTTCAAATTCCAAGACAAAAAGTACAAATTTTAAAACACTTAAGACAAAAGCTGGCACTGTTCAAAACCTGCATTCAACAGCTCCTGCTCAGTGCCAGAAATTTAAAAATGGTGAGACATAACCCAGAAAATTCAGAAGTACAAAACAGGTCCTGGATGAGGGCCATAGGTCAAAAGGTGTTTGGACATAGCTATGGGAGCTACCATTCAGTTTAATTTTATCTAAGATTCCTTACTCTTCTGAACAAAGCCAAGGAATAATTGTGTCCTGGCCACAAAGCATCTAGTGGGGAATATTACAATAAAGGGGTTAGAACTTGACAAAAAGACTTCCCTCTAGTTTTCAGTACCAATGGATCAGGAGAGGATATATATATTTACCAGACATAGGATGGAAAAGGAGGACTTAATATGCTTCCTATGACAGAAGGCAGGAATACTACCCAAGATTTCAAAGAAATAAAACAAAACTTTTGCATATCTCTCAGATTGAAGCTCATTAAATGGAAAAAGGCAATTTAGACATAGCCTTGAAGATCTATAGGCTACTGCAGTCAAATTTTCAAGGACTGAGTACAGTGTAAAATATAGGACAATGAAAACAGAGGAAATACTATTTGTGCTAATGGACAAGGGCATAAGAACAAGCAGGTACTAACTAGTCATGTCCGACTGCAACTGGAAAGTGTAAGATTTATAACCAGACTAAGGACCAACTTCCAAAAGTAGGCAATTGAAACTTTGTTATGTATTCACACCTCAAATATACACACACAGACACACCATCTCTTCATGGCAAAGCTGCCACAGCTAAACCTCAGAGCTGTGAAGGCTGTGATGAGCCAAACTGGAAAGCTCTTGCCAGCCCAGAGCTCTGTACTCACTCTAGTAGGAGGTTAAATAATGCCAGTTGAGCAGGACATGCTCATACTCACCATCACTCACGCTGACTGCTGGTGAGGCCGCCCTCGAGTCCTCAGCTGCACAGCCTTCCTTTATGAGAAGGCTGGAGACATTTATCGCCGGAGTAACTGATGCATCTACAAGCTCCACCACAGATCTAGAACTCTCTTTATCCACTACTTTCACTGTCAGCATTTTGTTTTTCACCAGGTTTTTCATGAAAGAAATACCTTCTGAGGTCCAGGTTCCTAATGGGGGCTTTACACCTAAGAAGTGACATAATATGGAAAAGTTCCGAGGTCAGTCCAAGTCTCACCAATGTGTGGAAAGGTACAACAAGGCTGTTTAAAGCAACACAAAGCAGCAGATACTTGCCCTTGCTCCTCATGCTCATTACAAGATTCCAAAACCAGCTATTTAGATTCTGAACTTTTAAATACTTAGATTTAGTAAAAATCTGACAAAGTTCATGTACAACTAGTCAATTACACAAAGAGAAGTGCAAATTCAGATTTAGTACTTGTTTAGTATGAATGTCTAAGTGTCAGTCTTCAGATTTCAAGAATGCAACCTACAGTTTTGAACAACCACCATCTCTCATACAATGTAACTGCTACTATAAGTTTCTTCTTCCTTGAACATTTACCCTTTATACTATTAAATTTATTTCTAAAATTCAAGTTATAACCAAAACTTTTACAGTAACAGATTGGAAAGTGTTGCCTTCCAGAAAGATTTATTTTATGCAGCAGTAATCCTTGACTCCAACCAGGAAACATCTTATCTGATCACTTTTTTGTGTCACATTGGGTTTTAGGCCTTTCTCAGTGTTAGAACCCTCATTATCAGCTATAGACATCATAATCTGCCCCAGAAAAGAGGTTTCTTTAGGTCACATTCCATATGCATTGGTTCTATCTCTGCATACAAAAAAATCCCTGTTTCATGTTTTCTTCCAAAGTCTGAAGTAGAATGCTGTGCTGAACTTCACAAAAAATCTGAAAGGCAGATTAAATAACAAGTATTGTAAAGGATACACATCAAGTATTCTAAAAGAAGGGTACTGAAGCAAAGGGGTGGGCTGTCTTGCATAGTGATGGGAACAGAAAGAAAATAAGCAATTTCCAATGGCAAGTTAAACAAGTTATGCCAAAACCACAGACTACGATCCCAGCTGGAGACAGAAAGGTGAAATAAAAACGCCTTTTTGATGCCCTTTCCCTTGACAAACTCCAGAAGTCTCTGGTGAGAAATCTACCAGTATGTTCACTAGATTTGACATAGGGGAAGAGGATGGATACAGCTCTGAATTTTGAGATATCAAGTGAAATCTACCTTCCCCTGCAGTATTAGAACTGCAACAGACTGAAGAATTCCACAAATCCAGTAAATTACTGATTTTGCTTAGAACAAAAGCATGTGTGAAACCTAACAGTCGTGCTCATATAACACAGTTTTCCAAACATACAACTGCAAGGCACCAGGGCATTATGAAAGATTTGTCACATTTTGTAGATATGCCACAACAGTTAAGAATTCTGGAAATAATGCCTATTGTTACCTGCATCCTTCTCTGTATTTCAGTGTAAGATACTACAGGTGTGATGGTTATGTAATCCCAATTATTTTGCCTCTCTGTAGTTTGAAACACCTTATCATTTATTTCATACCTGCCAAGGTACATCTTATGGCTTGAGCTGGCAAGTCCATTAACTTTGGAATCACAGGACGAAGTTTTGTCAGTGGAATGGAGCCAGAATTGCCATAATCCATATAGTCCACCAGAACAGTATGTTCAGAAGCATAGGCTGTAACAGTAGCACGATACCAAAGATTGTCTTCTAGAAAGGAAGATACAGATGTTCACTGTATTTAACTTCTGAAAACAGAATGATTTTTTGACAGACCAATATAAAAATGTCTGTCTTAGTACAAATCAGGACTACCAGGTCTTGGCTAAATAACATTTTGAGAAGCAGTTTATCAGAGCAGCATCATTACATATAATCCCATTTCTTCTGTCCCTTTTGTGGGGTCTGAAATTTCAAGTGTGTATTTCCAGCCACGGAGTACTTAGCAACATAAAAAATCTAAATAAAAAGCTATATTAAATAATCTGAATCCAGTGTTAAGAGTTTGCTCTTAAGGGACATTCTTAAATCGGTACTTAATGCATATCATTTCTTAAGTCACTACCAAGCATTATCCACAACTAAAAACCAGGCAGAAATAAACTCTACATAAAACACTTCTAAACATAGTTATAGAATTTTTTTTAACAAATTAAAGTGACAAATTAGTATTTTCACTCTGGTTTTACCTGTGAACTGGGCACAGCACACGTTTCCAGCAGCAGGACAGAAAGATGGACTACTGGGAAGTTTGCCACAATATTCATTAAGAGACACTTCAAGCTCAGCAAGTTGACCTGATGTTAAAATACACAAGTTTTGGAACACAGCCTGTCTTGCAATTATTACAAAAGTACACAAATATTAAAGTCAAAGCCTGGAAGAACATCTTGTAGTCCAATGGAGATTATTTCAAATGTTTAACATAATAGCAAAATAGTGATGAGACTGGGACTCTTCAAGTAGGAAGATTAAAGGGAATCCTCACTTGAATCTGAGGAATCAGAGCAGTAAAAAGAACAGACAGGGAAAACCAGTGTTGGACTTTTTGAACAAAAGAATGAAACTGAAGCCAGTGGAAATTGAAAGCAAGCTAGTTGAGGCATGCCAGAAAGAAACAAAGGAAGACAGCTCTTCAAACAGGCAGATGATGAGTTAGGTCACTTCTTGCCCAAGGACATGCTATGCTATCAGACTACCCAGAATTAAAAGACTGCACGTGTACATAAAAGATAAATCCATTGCAGGAGATACACCAGATCATACCCAGCTGTCAAAGCCCTTTCAGCTGAAACTTGTTCAGTCAGCACTGGGAGAAGGACACATCTCACCAACTTACTTTGCTCTTCATTCTCCCCTAGACATCTGTTTATGGGCACTGTGGAAGATGCACCTGAAGGCCCCGCAGTCTCATGCTCTGGCCACTACAGTGTCACTTACAGTCTTATGTTTTACTCTACCAGGAAACACCAAAGCAGGGTTTGGGCACTATTACTTGGCCTTCTCATCCTCAGATATTCTCCCCATAGTACATAACAAAGAAACTCAGTCCATGCACTTAGTCTTTAAGGAAACACTCCCCTCCACTGTTAAAGGGAATAACAGGTGTTATTATAGGAATAAGCAAAGTAATTACAAACTCAAATGCATTTCTCAAACACCTGAGTAAACATATTTAACATCAAATATTTGTGATACAAATTGACTTCAGATTGCTTAAATCCAAGCCACATTACCTTTCTACTTTGCACTACTCAGACTGCTCACAAATTCACATAATGGTGGTTGGTAAGTGATATTAACAGCTAATGATGCTGAAAACTATCCTTTACAACACCACGGCTCACGACTGAGGCATGGCCTAAAGTTCCAGGGAATCACCATTTCAGGTCAAACTACCAGCAACACCTCCCTCCAGACACTGTCTACTGAAGAGAAGGATGGCCAGAAAGGCATCCTTCATCCTGCTTTCAACACGTCACTTACGGGCATTGGTCAGCTGCTGACAGAAGAAGGTGTCTGGATCCTGAACGTGGGAAACCACCCCAGAAAATTCATCCCCAATACTTAAAGTAACACACTTTGGAACTGGATTAGCACAGTGAGGGGATTCTTCAGCTTCAGGGATTTTTTTTCCTCTTCTCTTTGAATGGTTTTCTGACACTGCACATAAAAAAGAAAAAAGGTTGCTGATCAAAATCATTTTCAGACAAGTCTGAAAATGTAAACATACTGAAACACTTTATTCTTTTTGTTGATACTTTGGACTTTGAAGGCTCCTGTCATATTATCCATAAAATTAATGATCACATTAATCACTAAACAAATATTTTACACTATTAAGAAGCGTATGACCTGCTGTCACTAGTGACCTGAAGGAAGCTTCACCAGCCAGTATTTTCAAGTATGAGGTGATGCTACTGAACAGGTAGAATATGCAACATGGGAGGACCTAAAACTCCTCAGTCTTAGTTTGATTTGTTTGCTTACTTCTTAGAGAGCCTTCTCCTTTGGCATCAGTTTCTGGAATTAAATGAGGCTTCAGTTCTAAGGGAACCTTATTTAGGCAGTCTCCTAAAACACAGATGTAAGAAAAAGTGATTTACCATACAAGACAGCCATCAGTTAGCTGCATTTCAGAACCACCTATATTACCACAAGGTGAGCATGTTCTACTTACCTGTTCAGCACTTAATATGTTTAAAATGCAAAATAAAAGTAAGTTCAAAGTAGCTCAATTACTTGAGTTTTCTGAACGTGCTCACAGCTCAAAGATATTTTGACTAAATGAGCAAAGCAGTAACAATCAACATCTACTTGCAGTCACTAAAGACTCTTAACTGAAAAACTGATTATAGCTTTTCAGACACAAAGATTCATAACTCACCTCAATATTTACAACGCTGACTATGCAATGAGTTACCAAGATTTACAAAGAAATCTTGAGTTTCTTAGCTATCACAAATCCTATTTCTTACACATGAAATAGTATTCCAAGCTTTCAATATCACTATTTTCAAATGAAAACCTGAATACAGCTGTTTAAGTTGCTTGTAAAGTCACGGGATAAATGCATGGAACATTTTGACAATGCAGAGATATTTATGTGACCTGATCTCCAAAAGGCTGGCAAATTATGTATCACTTTGCCATTAGAGTGTTGTAAAGCAACTCAACATGAAATATGCCCAGAACAATCATGAAGGAGTTGCATTTACATGGGACTAAGCTGCACCATCCTTTTATAGACTGCAGAGAGGACAATACAGCAAATAAGCTTCCTGCACATGAGGAATTTTAGCAAGCTAAGAGGATCAACCATTACTCCTCCAGAGTTTCTGTGGGCTGTAGACCAATGAAATGAGTATGTTCTTAGCACTATGTTTTTCTTGTTCTGCAACCAGAAGAAAACCTAAATACAGTCCTCCAAGTGATGACAAAAGGCACATCTTGTGTGTATTGACCTGGTTCGACAACCAAAGCCACCCAGCTCAACTGAAAATCTGAATTCTGACTCCTCATAGCTCTGGTGCTTGGCTTGTCTCCATCCACTGAGGCTTGCTAAGTTAGAGATACAAATATGTTTACACAGTTCTCCAACTAGATACAGCAACATCCAATGATTGCACTTCCTCTGGGATACTTAGGGTGCATGCATGAAATAATAAAAGAGCTGGTAAAAGCCTAAGTGGAACTAGATACTGTAATTTTTAGAGTTAAAAATGCAAGAGATAAAGAGACAAAATAGTACCAAATTTTCATGCATCTATTAAAACAAAAAAATAAACAAGACAATCCAGAACACAGTGAATTTATTACAGTTTTAATGGAAAAGTAACCTTACTAAAATTTAAGGTTATTAAGCCTAACAAGGTATTTCAGATACTGACATTTTAAAAATACCTCTATAAGGAAAGATGAAATAAAATAAAAGTGAAGGGACATGTTGGGAGAGTGACAAGAGAGAGGAGAGCAAAAGAGAAACCTCTCATCTTTTAAAGGTGTTGAGGAAGGGTGTAAACATAAAAGCCTTAATTGTGTTGGGTTTTTTCCCCCCATACAACCAAGTACTTACCAGAATCTGGAAGAGCAACATCTACAGCCAAACTCAACACCACTTCCTCCTGTAACATCAACAACAGTTACTGACCAGTGCTGTCCCATGCGTTGGGAAGAAAAGCTGACAACAAATTCACTCCATCCTTTTGCTTTTTGATGATAATTAGAACAGGAATATTTAATGGCCTGGAGAGAATTACATTTAGAAGAAAAGAAGATAGAGGATTGCTTGCCTCCTATCTAATCAATGAAATAATTGAAGACTCCAGAAATACCACCTTATATATAAAAGCTAAAGCTACTGTTGGGATTTGAAGTGCTATCAATTCAACTAATTTTTTAGCCATCTTCTAAAGAATTAGGAAATTAATTTAAAAATAGAGAATCCACAAAAGTTGAATTACCCTATATAAAATAGGTACAAGTTATGTTTAAACTATAGTTGTTGAACTGTACCTCCTTGCAGTAACAAACAATACAACTTCTCTCATTTAAGAAACATGTAAAAAAGTGCTTTTGTTGACTTGCAACAAAATGTCTTACAGACTTGGTATTACTCTTGAAAATAAGTTAAAAAAATATTGCAGAGATGTACTGAACATCAATGAAAAACAAGTGCTGAAGACTCACACATTCACCTTCTCTTTTCACACCTGTTTTATAGGACAATTTAGTTATATGTCCTACTTGTGATGGTCTCATAAATAAGAGGAATTGAATTCACCTTGTAGCCTTAGCAGCCCAGAGGAGATTGCAGCTACTGCTTAAACTGCTGGCATCCATTTTCAAAAAGTCTAAATATTTTGTGTAACCCACCCAACACACACCATCTGCAACTGTGACATCCTAAAAACACTTGAAGAATAATCCCACACATCCTAAGGGAAAACCTCTTTTACATTTGGACCAACACACTACAGACAATGCGTGATGACAGAGATTACTGTTGCAACTCCCAAATTAATTTTTTACTTGCAACAAAGACACTTTTAGATTTTCCCTTAAAACAAACCTCATGGTACAATAGCAAAATACACTAAATATCATCCAATGTGCAATATANTTCCAGTGTTTAAGGCATCTTCTCTTTCTCCTCTCTCTGACCTTGGTGCTAATCAAGCTCCTCACCCTCCTGTCTCTTAAGCGGCCATGATGTTCTGCGCAGACTTTCTTTCTCTACTCCTTCTTAAATATGTTATCACAGAGGCGTTGTTGCCTGACCTTGGCTAGCTTAGAGCAGAGAAAAACTCTAGCAGCTTCTTAAAGAAGCCTCTCTCCTAGCCCCCCTCAGCTAATAAAAAACTCTGGTTACTTAAAACCACAACAAGAACTTACCTGAGCTTCAGAAGATGAACAAGAAAAAAAAATCTTCTATTCTTTGAAAATAAATTGCCTGTAAATTTTTTGTTTGTATTGTAGAACCATTTGGCATAAAGGGCCCTCACCATCAGTAGATCAGTTTTATCAGAACACGGGCACAGCAGAAAGTAACAGGATGAACTAACAGAAGTCTCATGACATGGAGCCTCCTTTCTAAATTCCTTCAAAAAGTTAAACAAATGAATGAGCTACTTCTTTGAAGTACAGGACAAAGGAGTTCTCCTGTACAGTGCAAAAATAAAGATAGTTGGAGGCATGCACATTTATTAACTTCCATAAATATGATCCCAAGAAACCATAAAGACAGAAAAATCAACTCCTGCAGAATAGTTCATAGGAAGACTGCAGGAAATACTTGGCTCAAAGTAAGATCAAGAGAGGCTTCAAAACATTACAAAGGAGAACTGTGTCATCTTTAATTCCTGCTACAGCAAAGAAACAACATTTATCTCCATCTGTTACTGTACAATACTACATGAAACGTATTTCTCTAATAAAAGTTCCATGGCTCCAAGCAGCACCTCATGATTTTCAAAGAAAAGAAGACACCAGAAGTCTTCTGAATTGAACACACTATCTCTGTTTCCTTCTTGTAATAATTCTCTAGCAACATCATACAAGTGTTTTTTCAAACAGAGTTGTCTCTGATGGTGCTTCTAAGGGCTCTAGAAGTAACATATTTCTGAATGTTTCCTGCCCCAGTAACTTTTCATTTAAAGCACTTATCTTTCTAAAAGGAGAAATTTGTTCCTTTTTGGTACAGGTTAAATCCAGCACATTGACACCCACTCACAGCAGATCCATTCAAGACACAGTCAAAATTGTATTCCATACCTGAAGACAAACTCCCTCCTTGGTTTTGCTGCTGCTTCCACTGTAATCAAAAGAAAAAGATGTTAATTTTGAAGAACCAAAACTAACAAATAGCATTAATAACACAGTCTACTTGTAAATAGAAATGAAAGGCCGTGTCTTTTCCGTCAAGCCTTATTCCTCATCCAAGAAAATGCAGAACGACAAATATGTTAGTTCCCTGTTAAGAAACATCTGATGTGTTTTTCCTGATAAATTAATTCTGATTAAAATGGAGAAGAAATCTTATATGTTGTGGAGTTCTGCTAACACCTTAGTCCCCAGCCAACCTCAAGAACTATAAAACTGAAAAAAACCCATTGCTATTTCAGCAGAATACATAAGCAATATTCAGATAACAGACATGCCAGACTGTCCCTGTGTTCTACACACACATTCAGTAACTGCAGCAAAACTTGTCAAAAAAAAAAAAATCTGCTTTTTGTACACCTGGCTGCAGATTCACTGAACTGCAATCATCACTCCTTGCTAGAGACTGTCAGCTTAAATGCTCAGACTTTGTTAAATGCAATCTCTTAACAACGCCATGCTGAGACCAGAGTCTCACTTCTCCTTTCCCTACTCAACAACAGCAATAGCAAAGTCATGTGATAAGCTGGTATCCTTTTACTACATCCTCACCCAGGAAAATTAGTGCTTTTGCTTAACACACACTACAGTACACCTTAAAAACTCCAACAATATCTTTCAAGTAACCTTTCTGAAGCAGCAGAGCTGTTTTCTGACAGGTGTAAAAGAATTCAGTACTGGCGTAAGAATAAGCAACTAATAGTTGCTTATTATTTTATTACTACTACTAATAGTAGTAATAGAGCCTTCCCACGGTCACTTATGTTGTATTGGGAGGGATATTGTCTTTCTGTGTGCATTTTTTTGGCAGAACTTCTAACAAACTTACTTCTGTTTAATGGGATTACATACAACTCTATGCGTTGGCCAATCTTTCTTCTGACAATCTGTAGAGCAATAGTACGTTTGCACACATTGTGAACATCTGAAGGTTCCTAAAAACAAAACAAAAAAACAGACAAAAAAGAAGTCTGGAAGAAACATACACTGGAAGGGACAACAGCTAAGAGAATTGCTTTACAAAACTGCTCCACTGCTCTGTAAGCACATACAAACATGTATTTGTATTCACACACAGCTATCAGACACTACTGCTAAAATATCCTGAATTCCTTTTACATTTAAAAAGGGAAAAAAGACCCACCACTTTTGATAAGGAGATGCTCTCTTCTGTTTATCAGTTCTGTTACTTCAACTATCTTATGAATAGTCTACACTTGTGTCTGAGAGTTAAAAGGATACATCCATTTTAAGACATTTCTGAGCAAACCTGATCAGCTTTCACTGACAAATACACTGTATGTCACTGTCACAGGACAACAGGCACTTACCAAACAGACCACAATGATGGCAAGTCCCCCTTTTAGGGGGTGCTAACAAACCAAAGAGACTCTCATCACAGCAAATAGAAAAAGCATTCTCAGAGGAACATTGCAATTTCTTCGGCTTCTCATTAATCAAATTAGAACACGAGTCCTGTGGAAGAAAAACCTCAAGTTATTCTTACTAGAAAAAAAAGCTGCCCATTAAGGTAGAAATATTCTGATATACAAAAATATGACAACAAGAAGAGCCAAAACTTCAAAGTTCTAGGATGAGCAATATATGCTGATCATTTCTGCTATCTAGAAATGCTCAGAATACTCGGGGCAGTACTTACAGTATTTCCTTCACAAGCTGCAGCTGTCAAGTTCTCTCTACATGTTTTGTCTTCCATGGAGCTTTCTAGAAGCAGAAGTTTTTGCAAAGGGATCTAATTAACAATGCTAATGCACACCTGTGTTATGGAGTATTCACAGGAAGAAAAAAGGCTCTTGGTTACTCCTACTATTCTGCCAGCAGGTTTGAGCAAACAGAGATGCCAGGACCACGACACACACTGGAATTCACTTCTTGTTTTCACCCTGATACTACATTTATTCAACAATACAGTCAGTGGTATTATTAAAGCAACAGTTTTAACTGTTCTGCACTTATCACTCTACATAATAATGTCCTTAATGTCCTCCATCCATGAACTTGCTTCAACTGAAGTTGTTCAGCAGGAACAAAAAAGTATACATTATTTTTCAGAACAGGCAATTTTACAGTAGCTGAAACAGTACAAGTTTCTTCATTACTGTTGAAAATGTGGCCTATGTTATGTTTATATCTCTGCATAGTTTTGTCACATCAGCAAGAATTCAGAAACAAAATACACTGGAATAAGAGATTCTGACTTTCCAATGAGTGCCTTATAAACCTTGTGGTTTTTCCTGTGAGTTTTTTATCAAACGACTCTTACAAGACATTCAGATAAGCCTGCATGCCCATATACTAGGAACTCTGTTTTTATAAGTGGGCAACTCATTCAACCACAAAGAATTTGTTTCAGTCCTAGACTACACACACCATTTGGAGCTTGTTCCAGTCTGGCAGGGCTATTAGCCCAAGGTCTCCACTGAGTCAACAGAAAGCTTATGTGGCCTTTTTTTCCCACCTGGAAGCAAGTTGATCTTGTAAACCTTGCCTGAACTAAAACTCTTGCCTAACATAAAATCAACTTCCATGAACTCTCCAGACCCAAGATGGTTGTATACCAAGCTACTTCAGATCTCCCAAAATCAAGCCTTTCCCCCTGCCCAACTTAGAGCACGGATCAGAGAGTATGGAGGCACTGACAGGGCAAGAAAACACTGCTGAGGGAACTCCAACTCCCACTGCACTTATCTGTGCCAAATTCCCTAGTACTCCAACTATCCTGTTTTCTTCAATTATCTACGGCATTTCAGCCTGCACATTTGGATAAACAGGAGTTAGCTGAACTCATAAGCCATCTTCACACTGATGATGTTAGAAAATAATGAAGCATATACACGGTAACAGAAGAACAAAGTCAAGATACCTCCGTTAAGCTTTGTCCAAAGTCTCTCTTATTGCACTTGTGCTGCAGTTAAAATTTTCTTTACTGTTTCTACACCTTTCAAAAAATCCCCTGGGCTATTTGCTTACAAAATACTGACTTTTGTTAGACATTTCAGAAACTCGGCCCCAAAACTGAAAGTTATTTAACAGGAAGTTGGCACCTGTGATCCTGCTGTTTAAATCTGCACCTGCAACTTCATTATGTTGGAGATTAAGTGGTTCTGCCATCACATAAAGGTTCACGTCAGACTATGATCAAAGGTGGCTGTAGGCCAGGTAACTGCAAAAGCATGGATTTAAAGATTAATTCAGGCAGGCTCACAAATTACAGTATCTTTGGGTCAAGTTCTGAAGTTATATTGAAGCATCCATTTTGGAAGGCTAACACTCTACTGTTTATTTCTTTAGTTTGCTCAACAAAAAGCACGACACTTTCTGCATTACAGATCTCAGGAACAAACACTGCAGATTAAATGATGAAAATTCCTTCAGGAGAGGAACACACCGACAAGCAGCAGTGGCCATCACCACCTGCATGTGAAGCCCACTGGATTCACAAGAGATGTATCTCCCTGGAGGAGACCTCACCGTAGTTTAGATTAAAAAGTTAGTAGTAATAAAAAGCAAGGCTGCACTTCTGGATTCCATACGACCTGGAGCCCTGAGACAAACACCTGCTACCTGAGGGGAACCACTGCCCCAGGCTCTGCCGAGATGAACTTTTGGCACCTGCTTTCCAAATGTTAACACGCAATACCGTTACTTGAAATGTAAACGTCTTGCTATGTTATCTGTGCGAAATCAAATTGAAATGAACTCGCAAATAAAGCAGAGCGGTTTTTGAAGTGGCACTGGTACCAACTTAACCAGAAACGCACTTTCAGAATTGAACAGTACTGTTAGATGCTATCGTAATTCAGCTGTTTTAATCAACTCGGAATAAAATTAATACACCCACAGCCTCCAGACAAACTCGCAGCCCGCCTCGCCACTCTCGGCCCCTCTCCATTCTCGGCGCAGCTCTCATTCCCAACTGTTCCCGGTCCCTTTTCTCCCCTCACGGCAGCACTCACCCCCATTCCCTTTCTCCCCTCATGGCAGCACTCACCCCCATTCCCTTTCCCCCCTCATGCCAGCACTCACCCCCGCTCCCTTTCCCCTCAGGGCAGCGCTCCTCCCTCGCTGCCTCCCCGCCGCCGAGCCGCCCTTACACGAGAGGGCGGCCCGGNCCCCCACTCCCTCCCCTCCCCATTCCCTTCCCCCCCTCCTGCCACCACTCTTCCCCATTCCCTTTCCCCCCTCATGGCAGCACTCACCCCCATTCCCTTTCCCCCCTCATGGCAGCACTCACACCCATTCCCTTTCCCCCCTCATGCCAGCACTCACCCCCGCTCCCTTTCCCCTCAGGGCAGCGCTCCTCCCTCGCTGCCTCCCCGCCGCAGAGCCGCCCTTACACGAGAGGGCGGCCCGGTCGCTCTTTCGAGGCCCCGCTGCCGCCGCCCCGCCCAGCCGGGATCCCTCTCCCGACATCCCTCTCCCGACATCCCGCTCCAGGGATCCCGCTCCGCGGGGCGGGGTGCGGAACGTGCTGCCCGCGCTGTCGGAGCCGGCGGTGCCACGATCTCAGGCCGGGAGTGCGCGGGTCAGGAATTGTATTACACGCAGGGTGTGAAAAGGGGCTGCTTTTATTTTATTACTCGAAAGCTCCAATGATTTTCTCAGTCTTGTCTTCAGCAAAGTTCGTTGAGGGACAGTGAAATGTTGTGGTACCATAGAATGGTTTGGGCCGGAAAGGACCTTAAAGGTCTTCTAGTTCCAACGCCATGGGCAGGGACACCTTCCACTAGTCCAGGTTTCTCAGAGCCCCATCCAGCCTGGCCTCGAACACTCTCAGGGATAGTGCTGCAAACTACACAGAAGTGGCTGTTAATTAAATGTTATGTCATAGAAAGTTGAGNTTCCCCCCTCATGGCAGCACTCACTCCCATTCCCTTTCCCCTCTCATAGCAGCACTCATTCCCATTCCCTTTCCCCTNAGTTTAGGGGCTCTGTGGCTGCCTAAACTAATAAATTGTTCAGAAACATCTAACAATTTTCTGGTGAATCTGTATATCCCTGGCTAATAAATATGTACCATCTTGAACCAGATGTGCACCTTGCAGTTATCTGCATGTATCTGTGCTGTAACAGAGAAATGCCTGCTTCTTAATGCCACATCGGTGTTAAGGAGTTTTATTGCCCGATTTCAGTGACAACAGGCCATCCACAACTTCTCTGGGCAACCTGTGCCAGGGCCTCACCACACCTGCAGTAAAGAATTTCATCCTAATATCTAATGTAAACGTGCCCTCTGTCAGTTTGAAGCCATTCCCCTTCATCCTATCACTCCATGCCCTTGTAAAAAGTCCCTCTCCAGCTCTCTTGTACTGTTAGGTACCTTTAGGTACAAGGTTGCTCCAGAGCCTTCTCTTCTCCAAGGTGAATAATCCCAATTCTCTCAGCCTGACTTCATAGCAGAGGTGCTCCAGCCCTCTGAGCACCTTCATGGCCATAAGTACCCATGGTTGCACCAGTAACTCCATGTGTTCCTTGGCGAATCCTGTAGTGTATTCCTCTTACTGATGCAAAAACATGGAAGAATTATTAAGAGTTACAAAATACTACCTACAGAGAGCTACAGCACTTTCCTAAGCTGTTAATTTCAGAAAAATCTTTGTGTTGTACTCACAGCTCTGTGCCTGAGCAGCCTTGGTCTTCTCCTGACTTGCCCTCCCAGTGTTCCCCACCAGCAGGCATACCCACATCTTGGGCCAGGTGTTCATAGTCCTGCAGCAGGCAATAGGTACAGCTGCTTTCTCTATTTTCTCTGATAAAATGAAAATTCTCTCCGGGTATCAGTTAGGCAACCTTATTTCATACAATCATAAAAGTGGCTGAGAGATGTATGCAAAGTGATAAAACTTGAGACATAAAATTGATGCATTTGTATTTGAAAGTATTTGAATTTTGCCCTGCAGCCTAGAAAATACATCACTTCATCTCCCATTTCCAACCTATTCTCACTTTCATTTGTCATTTCTCCTCTTTCTTTTCCATACAAAGTGTTCTCCCCTTTTCTTTAGTTTTTTTCCCCCACTCTTCATGTCTCTGTCTGTATGGGATGACATACTTCATCCTCAAGACTGCTGCAGTTATACTACTACTCAGACATGATCTCAGGTCTTCCCATTTCTGTGCAATTAAACTTTCACCAAAAAGAAATTAATTTGGTCTATTTTAGTGCCTACGTTGTTGTACTTACTATTAAAGTGTATAAAATCACTGATGGATTTTATTGTTACACGTTCTGTGCAGCAGGGAATAATTATCTCTGTTCACAGAGAAGTAACTGAGGCACAGCTATTTTGCCTTAAAGGCATTTGGAGCCTGGCTGTGACAGCATTTCAGTCTAAATCTTCTGTGTTTAAGCCTAGGATCCTGTCTGCCGAACTATTGTTCCGTGCTAAGCATTCTCAAAAGAAAAGCAAACAACACATCTAGGGGTGCTGAGTTTCTCTAGGAGGTTTAGGTACCACCCACCAAGGTCAGAGGAAAGACTTCCTGGCTCCAATGAACCTCCAGCCCTCCACTGCAACTTGAGTAGAAACTGACTGTATCAGAGGCTGCTTTCAAAGCAAGAGGGGAAATTAGGTGGGATTATATGGGATTTCAGGAAATCCGTCTGCCAAATTGCCCAGCATTGCGTATCAGAGCAGGCACACTTCTACACGGGGGGAGGGGGGTTGTAGGGAGACAGGACAATGATGATCCGTACAGTATTCATTACCTCCCTCCACTTTGTTTCTCTGTCCCCAAAGTTAACCCAATAATCCTCATGGTTAAGAAGAACTGATACCACTAAATAATCAAGAAATACTTCTCTGTCATTCAGACCTCTCAAAAAGAAAAAAGGAAAAAAAATACTTTCTTTGTGGCTTAAAACATCCATTTTTCTAGTACATTTAGCTGGCTGGTCATTTCAATCCCCAAGGCCTGGTGAATCAAACAATGCTGCCAGTCTGGACAGTCTTTTGAAATTACACTAATTAAAGCTATAGACCACACTGGACTATATTGACAGCTTACAATGAAAAGGAAAAGCAAGCATCTCACGGCAGACAGAATTTTATCAGCATGTGAACTGGCACAAAGTTTTCTTGCAGTTAAGGCGCATATTTTGGTTTTTAAGTGTCAGTCATTTGGGACTTTCCATGCCTCAGGATAATGCAACAAGAAAGGGCAGGAAATGGCAGCAGTAAAATTCATTCTAAAAAGAAAAAAATAACGGGTCTGGCTGCAGCATCGGAAAAACATAGAACCATAGAACACCAGGTTGGAAGGGGACCTCAAGGATCATCTGGTCCAACCTTTTTTGGCAAAAGCACACAACTACACAAGATGGCCCAGCACCATATCCAGCTGAATCTTAAAATTGTCCAACGTTGGGGAATTTCCCTGGGGAGATTATTCCAATGGCTGATTGTTCTTATTGTGAAACATTTTACTTTTGTGACTAATTGGAATCTCCCCAGCAGTGACTTGTATCCATTAGCCTTTGTCTTTTCCATGGGATTCCTTGTAAAAAGGGAGTCTCCATCATCTTTGTAGCCACCCTTAAGTACTGGAACATGGTGATAAGGTCTCCCCTGAGCTTTCTTTTCTGAACAAACCACTTCTCTCAGTCATTCCTCCTATGGCAAATTTCTCAAATATTTAATCATCTTTGTGGCCCTTCTCTTTCCCCTATCCAGTTTGTCCACATGTCTTTTGCATAGCAGGGACCAAAACTGAACACAGTATTCAAGGTGCAGCCTGGTGAGTACGGAGTGGGACAAATACTTCTTTATCTGTGCTGGCAAGGGCCTTGTTAATGCAGCCCAGAATCCTGTTGGCTTTTTCTGCCACTGCAGCATCCTGTTCACTCATGATGAGCTGCTTGTCCACCGGGAATCCCAGCTCTCTTTCCACAGAGCTGCTCCCCAGCCAGGTAGATACCAACCCGTGCTGCACTTCTGGGTTATGTTTTTCCAGCTGCAAGAGCTTACACTTGATCCTGCTGAACTTCACAAGGTTCTTATTAGCCCACTTTTTCAGCCTATCCAGGTCTTCCTGCAGGGTAGCTCTCCCTTCAAAATATAAATATAAATGAATGTCAGAGGTAACTGAGCATGGAGGATGATCAGGAGTGACATCACAGGAGCTGCAGGAGGTTGATGTGGCTTGCCTATAATTGTTAGCAAGAGCTTTGGGCTTGCCTACATGCAGGTTCTGTAATAACTGCTCCAGTTGTCATTAGCTCTAGGATCTAAGTGCCTAGGAATTAGCTGGGACACCACTGGGTTACATGCTGAACAAAGGACAGTCCAAGGAATGTACAATGAAAATGTTTTTTTACAGTTATAACTTGCTCAGAGCACTTGAGTGATCACAGTCACACTCAGGATTTACCATGCATAGATCAGACAGGCAGTGTGGCAAGCAGCTTCAGCAAAGGTGCTGTCCTTACCTGACACATGGAGGGAAGATGGGGCTTTGTGGATGGTGCTCCCTGAAAAACCCTGGCAAACTGTGCTTGCTCAGAATAAAAGTTAGACAATGAAAGCGATTCCTAATGAAGAAAATAATAACTATGTAATGTTGCCATGATGTGAAATGCAGGAATGAAATGAGCCTGAAGTAATTGCATTATAAAAGACCAGCCTACTAACAAATATAGAAGATGGGAATTGGACAAGGTGGACTCTGCTTCCAGCTCCTCCTTGGCAGTGGACATGGGCCCTCAGCACCAGTGGTCCCAGAGGAGTGTGGGGTGTTGTTCAGCACATCTGCTGTTTCAGCCACCTCATTTTTTTCCCTTTGAGCAGAGCTGCTAACGCTTTTTTAGCTGAAGGAGAAAACTTTAGATTTCAGCACTTTCAGCTGGAAGATTAGCACTTTCAGCAGGAAAAGCTATAAAAATGCTCTGTATAATTAACAAAAATCACCTGAAAATTGAGCGATTACATGAACACTTACTTTTCTTTTTCTTACATAACAAAGCATGAGCCAAAAGCCAGAATTACAACCTTTTGAATATGTGGGCCAAATCCTGCTTCTGCCTCTGCAATGCAGAGCTTCTCTGCAGCAGAAGTCTGTTGTGTAGGACTGTCTGTCTTTCAGATGGTAAGTTTGCTCACTCAGAAATTGTTTTCCTCAGCATTTGTAAGTGCCAACTGATAGCTATGGCTGGCTAATTAAGAGGTACAGTAATGCATTCTTCTTTAATATGAATGCAAGCAGTTTGGGGAAAGGCTCTCCGTGTGACCTGTCATTATTATTCCCTAAATGTCTGTGGCTGCCTTCTGGGGATGATACTCTTCAGATGAAAATCTGGCACAGGTATTATAAAAGTCAGAACTGTCAGAATCAGTTCTGGGTCTAGAGCTGTGAGGAGTCCAGCTGAGGAAAAGAAAATTCTTACCTCCTGCTTTTAAGGAAAAACTCTACTAACCAGGCTCTATTTTCTTAACCTGATTTCAGTCCTTCTGAAAAAGAAATGCCCAGAATAAAAGGTGAAATTCTGCCAGATCTGGTGGAACACGCTAGACCACACATGATTAATGTCAGTGAAACTGCAGACAAAGGGTACAGCAAAGGCAGAAGCACAAATCTTAGAAGTACTGGGGCCAGACTACATTGATGCCTCTGCAATTGTCTTTAAATAACTGTAAGACCAAATATGAAGCATTTGGGCACTGAAATGACTGTTTTACAGTCAAGGCTCTGTGAACTCTGCAGCTGAGCTGCAGAACAGGAGCAGGAGTGCCAAAGAAGCCTTTCTGAAAGCAAAGCTTAGACTTGGGCTGCATAGAAGTGAGCAAGTGAGTGTTGTATGGCATTGCTTTCTGAAATGAGAGAATTTTTACTTATTGTTATTCCACACTTGATTTTTTTTGTATTTTTTAGCAAAATTGAATGCATGGCATATTATGAACAAGGCATGGGCTAGACATTTCCCTTTAAAATGTTATTTGGAGGTTAAAGCCCGAGGGCATGAGTTCTTTCTGCAACATACTTTCTTTTCTGCTCTCAACTTAATAATGCTTTTAATAACATACGCCTTCATATGACTGCCTCCACTGCTTTAGAGGTGATGGCTAGGACAGTGTTTAGTTACCTGAAGCAGTATTATTTTCCAAAAATAATAGACATTTGAGGGTTTATAGTTATGATAGCACTGAACAGTTTGGAGACTGATTTTCTTTAAGATCTCACTGTTGTTTTCGAGGATCTGTAAAAAGATTTTGTCCTGGTTTTGGCTGGGATAGAGTTAATCATCTTCCTACTGGCTGGTACAGAGCTGTGTTTTGGATTTAGGACCAGAATAATGTTGATAACACATTGATGTTTTTAGTTGCTTCTAAGTAGTGTTTATACTATGTCAAGGACTTTTCAAATCCTTATGCCCTGCCAGCAAGAAGGCTGGAGGGCACAAGAAGCACAGCCAGGACAGCTGACCCCAGCTGGCCAAAGGGATATTCCATAGCAAATGGAATCATCATCAGCATATAAACTGAGGGAAAAGCTGGCCAGGGACCACTACTTGGGGACTCTGAACATTGATCAGCAAGTGGTAAGTAAGTGCATTGTGCATCACTGGTTTTGTATATTCTAATTCTTTTATCATTATTATATTTTCTGTCACATTAAGCTGTCTTTATCTCAACCCATGACTGAGTCTCCCCACCCTGCTGGGGAAGGGAGCAAGCCAGCAGCTGTGTGGGGCTTAGTTGCTGGCTGGGATTAAACACCACTTTTGAAAGGGAGCGCTTTCTAGGACCCTAAAATTTGCATTTGCAGCTCTGAAATTCCAAATACCTAGAAAGAATATGGAGAAAAGTAACTTGCTCTGAAATAACTCTCCCAGTTACTGTTTGTAAGTAAAGTTATGCAGCACATTCTATCTTCAAAGTCATCCATAGTATAAACTGAAGAAATCATCAGTGTAATAATAATCATAGTATAAACAGATTGAAATCATCAATCACTGATGATTTTAGGTATATAAAAATAAATTAGCCAAAATAAAGGAACAATCTGATCTAGCACCAAAGTTGGCTTTGCTATGAGTAGGGGATTGGACTAGATCAAGTTCCTGAGGTCCATTCCAACCTGAATTATTCAATGATTTTAACTTGCTTTTCTATTGTTAAGAGGTTACTACACGAGAGATACCAGTGCTTATTTTACCTGACCTGCTGCAGTAAAATACAACTGTTTTCACTTAGCAGATAAGCTGTTAAGGTATTTTTTTCCAATTTATTTTGTATTAAACAAAACAGCATTATATGCCATGCTCTGGATTCCAAAAAGCTTTGTGTTCCACTGAAAAATTGCTGCTCCCCACACTGAAATGTAGTCCAGATTTTTGATGCCCAGCGAACTTTTCACATCCTGGCAGGTGTTAAGTGATGCTGGACTCTGTTTAACATCACTGGACTGACTCTAACACGGTATGTGGGTGTGGAGGGTTTTGAAGTCATATGTAGGGGTTGGTTCTGGAGAATGAGATGCTGTTTACTTGAGGGACAAAGAGACTCTACTAGTCATTACTTGAGCACCGATTTGCAAAAAGGAGAGGCATGTCTGTGACTGTCTCTCTGAAATCTGTTGGTGTGAAGAATCCCTCCTGTATGGGATCTCCTCAGGGCTGTGGTCTCGGGTAGTGCCACGGAACGCCTAACGCGGGATCCCTTGTCCGGAAAAGTCCTGTTTAAATAAGAGGAAAAAAACCCCACCTCCAGATTGAAATAATTTTCATTCATTATTTCATCCATCATTAGATAATGTTTTAAATTATCTTCTGTGTGAAATCACTGAATCAACTAGGTTGCAAAAGACCTCTGAGATCACGGAGTCCACTGTATGTCCCAACACCAGACCACGGCACCAAGCGCCACATCCAGACTTTCCTCCAGCACCTCCAGAGACCGTGACCCCACCGCCTACCCCGGGCAGCCCCTTCCAATGGGTGATCACCCTTTCCGAGAAAAAATTCTTATGTCCAACCTAAGACCGCAGCTTAAGACCACGTCCTATATCCAGCCGCTTGGAGCTTTTAGCTAATGTCTTGTTTCGCGCCCCTGGATCTGTCAGTGGATCGCGGGCTTTGGCAGCTCGGGTGGGCGCACGGCGGCAGCACGAGGGAGGAGGAAGGCGGCGAGACGGGTCCCGCCGTCACCTGAGGGTCCAGGTGCTGCCGTGAGCGGCCATTCGCCCACCGCCTGTTCCGAGCGGCGGCGCAGCGGCCCCCGCCCCAGACCCCCAGTGCGGCCGTCAGCCCAGAGTCCCGGGCCCGGCC
>WEIV01011562.1:7612-25127 GCA_013390005.1 Calyptomena viridis | reverse complement strand
CCGCGGCCGAGGGCGCCGGGGCTCGGCGGCACAGAACGGGACGGGAGGGCACACCGGGCGGGCTCGGGGCGGGGACGGCGGGGCCGCTGATCCGCTTCAGTGTCAGCGGGCGATAAACCCGGGGGGGACGTAGCCACGGCGGGGGAGGACGGGAGGGAGACGGACAGACCGACTTCCCCCGGGTGGTCGCGGCGAGGGCATCTCCCTGAACAGGTGGGGGCACTGGGCTGGCAGCGGGTCCGTGGGAGAGGCGCAGAAGGTGGGAGCGGGATGACAGGAGGCGACAGGGAGGCCGGGGGGCGAAGTCCTGCCTTTGCAGCCCCCTCTCAGTCAGGACCTCCGGGCGAGTGCCCCTGGCTCCTGGGCTGGCTCGTAGTCTCTTTGTTTCGTGACAGTTTTCTTCTCCACGGTGTTAATTAGGTTGTCCTGTTTCGTTGGCGGCTGACTTCGCTGTATGGTTAAATAATGAGATAACAAAACCCAGCGGCTGCTATGCCGGTATGAAGGTTGTATTTTAGAGCCGGCTGCGGTGTTCAGGTGGACTGCGCGTCCTTGTTTTTGCAGATGGTATTTGAAAAAGCTGCCTGTCCTTCTAGGTTTGGAAGAAGGACTTTAGTGAGATCATTATGATGTAGGCTTGCAGATTTTGGCTCTTGTCCTGGAAAATAATCTGCACAGGTGAGTCTGATATGTGTATAGTTCCAGCGAGAGTCTGTGCAGACCAGGAGAGGATTTCTTGCGGAATTGGAACCTGTGTAGGATCAGAAGTATGGCATTCAAGCTGTAGCATTGGTTTAACTTCTTGTAAAAGTGATTTTCAAAAGTTAAAATGTTGCAAGCAAAATACAGTAAAACCCCACATGTGCTCGGTGTCCCAGTACGTTTTGTTGTATAAGGAAATTGTTGAAACAGCATAAGCCACAGCTGTTTGTCTCTATGGACAAGCAAATGTAATCACTGGCTGCTATGAATGCTTATGTTGCCATTGACTTTAGGGAGGAGATGGTTAAGCCTAGAGATATGAGAAACTGAAAGTCAGAAACTGAAACAACTGAAGTTTCAAAAGTCTGTTAGAATACATTTGAAATTACATTTTATGAAAAATCAAAGTAGTTCTGTATTGCCTTTGGGTCCTTCTTTTCTTTTTGAAAGTTTTCAGTCGTGTGTTTGTGTCTTAGCTTTAAAACAGTATTTTTCTATACTTTTGTAAGACTTAATTTGGGATTGTTGACAGATGTTTGTTCACATTGTGATGTTCAGTGTTTTAAAGTGTTGAGAAAAAGACTGAAGAACTAAAACCAGAGAATGGTTTTTTAGGTCATAGTTAGCAGCTGTGTTGCTTAACACTACCCAAGGCTAATATTGGATTTCCTGAAGCTGGCTTTTTAAAGAGCTATGAAAAATAGGAAGACAAGTGTTTTTGTGGATTTTATAGTGTAATTAGGCATGTTAAATGAGTAGTCTGCAGGTTTTGTTAATGTGTGCATGCCAGGAGGCAATATCTTGTGCTTAGTTTTGGGCTGACTTGTTTTGAACTTATTTTCCTGTTGTCAAAAACAGAGTTAGAAAGCCTTATGGATAATTCTTATCTTCTAGTCATAGACCACGACCCTGCTGCATCAAATTGAGGGTGGGCAAAAAAAAATTTCGTCAGAAACAAATTAGTGTCATAATAGAGGAGAAAATCACCACCCTAATTTCAAGGAGTACATGGACTACTGATTTTCTTTTTTTACTTTAATATCATATATAATGCTACCTCGTATTAATTAGAGATTATAGTTGAGTTTTTTACATCCTTAAAAGACTTGTTTGTTTCTAGGGATACTGGAGAAGCTCTCTAGAAAAATCAGGTTTGAAAAGAATAGAGCCTTATTATCCCCCCGAGTGGTGTTTTCCAGTACACAGTGATCATGCAGACAGTAATGCCATGGTTGGAATTTTACGTGTTCTGGAAACATTTGAAAAGAGCCATTGAAAGCAAACATGCTGTCAACTCCAATGTCATATATGCTAAGATTTGTATCATACCAGTGCCGTGACACTCCAGGTTTGTGAGAAGGTCTGCAATGCTCCAACTTCTGCAGTGTGAAAGAGTTGTGGCTCTGTTATAGGTGTAGCAGACCTGTCACAGAATGTGTGCTCTGCCCAGGCTGTGTACTCAGTCATAAATTGGATTTCTTCCTCTCCCTTAAGACATTCTTCTTTGCACAGGTGATGTTATCAGTGTCAGAAGGTGAATGCAAACAGGGTAGTAGTAATGAGTGACACGGCTGCTGCNTCGCGGCGAGGGCATCTCCCTGAACAGGTGGGGGCACTGGGCTGGCAGCGGGTCCGTGGGAGAGGCGCAGAAGGTGGGAGCGGGATGACAGGAGGCGACAGGGAGGCCGGGGGGTGAAGTCCTGCCTTTGCAGCCCCCTCTCAGTCAGGACCTCCGGGCGAGTGCCCCTGGCTCCTGGGCTGGCTCGTAGTCTCTTTGTTTCGTGACAGTTTTCTTCTCCACGGTGTTAATTAGGTTGTCCTGTTTCGTTGGCGGCTGACTTCGCTGTATGGTTAAATAATGAGATAACAAAACCCAGCGGCTGCTATGCCGGTATGAAGGTTGTATTTTAGAGCCGGCTGCGGTGTTCAGGTGGACTGCGCGTCCTTGTTTTTGCAGATGGTATTTGAAAAAGCTGCCTGTCCTTCTAGGTTTGGAAGAAGGACTTTAGTGAGATCATTATGATGTAGGCTTGCAGATTTTGGCTCTTGTCCTGGAAAATAATCTGCACAGGTGAGTCTGATATGTGTATAGTTCCAGCGAGAGTCTGTGCAGACCAGGAGAGGATTTCTTGCGGAATTGGAACCTGTGTAGGATCAGAAGTATGGCATTCAAGCTGTAGCATTGGTTTAACTTCTTGTAAAAGTGATTTTCAAAAGTTAAAATGTTGCAAGCAAAATACAGTAAAACCCCACATGTGCTCGGTGTCCCAGTACGTTTTGTTGTATAAGGAAATTGTTGAAACAGCATAAGCCACAGCTGTTTGTCTCTATGGACGAGCAAATGTAATCACTGGCTGCTATGAATGCTTATGTTGCCATTGACTTTAGGGAGGAGATGGTTAAGCCTAGAGATATGAGAAACTGAAAGTCAGAAACTGAAACAACTGAAGTTTCAAAAGTCTGTTAGAATACATTTGAAATTACATTTTATGAAAAATCAAAGTAGTTCTGTATTGCCTTTGGGTCCTTCTTTTCTTTTTGAAAGTTTTCAGTCGTGTGTTTGTGTCTTAGCTTTAAAACAGTATTTTTCTATACTTTTGTAAGACTTAATTTGGGATTGTTGACAGATGTTTGTTCACATTGTGATGTTCAGTGTTTTAAAGTGTTGAGAAAAAGACTGAAGAACTAAAACCAGAGAATGGTTTTTTAGGTCATAGTTAGCAGCTGTGTTGCTTAACACTACCCAAGGCTAATATTGGATTTCCTGAAGCTGGCTTTTTAAAGAGCTATGAAAAATAGGAAGACAAGTGTTTTTGTGGATTTTATAGTGTAATTAGGCATGTTAAATCAGTAGTCTGCAGGTTTTGTTAATGTGTGCATGCCAGGAGGCAATATCTTGTGCTTAGTTTTGGGCTGACTTGTTTTGAACTTATTTTCCTGTTGTCAAAAACAGAGTTAGAAAGCCTTATGGATAATTCTTATCTTCTAGTCATAGACCACGACCCTGCTGCATCAAATTGAGGGTGGGCAAAAAAAAATTGTTAGAAATGAATTAATGTCATAATAGAGGAGAAAATCACAACCCTAATTTCAAGGAGTACATGGACTACTGATTTTCTTTTTTTACTTTAATATCATATATAATGCTACCTCGTATTAATTAGAGATTATAGTTGAGTTTTTTACATCCTTAAAAGACTTGTTTGTTTCTAGGGATACTGGAGAAGCTCTCTAGAAAAATCAGGTTTGAAAAGAATAGAGCCTTATTATCCCCCCGAGTGGTGTTTTCCAGTACACAGTGATCATGCAGACAGTAATGCCATGGTTGGAATTTTACGTGTTCTGGAAACATTTGAAAAGAGCCATTGAAAGCAAACATGCTGTCAACTCCAATGTCATATATGCTAAGATTTGTATCATACCAGTGCCGTGACACTCCAGGTTTGTGAGAAGGTCTGCAATGCTCCAACTTCTGCAGTGTGAAAGAGTTGTGGCTCTGTTATAGGTGTAGCAGACCTGTCACAGAATGTGTGCTCTGCCCAGGCTGTGTACTCAGTCATAAATTGGATTTCTTCCTCTCCCTTAAGACATTCTTCTTTGCACAGGTGATGTTATCAGTGTCAGAAGGTGAATGCAAACAGGGTAGTAGTAATGAGTGACACGGCTGCTGCTGGCTCTGTTGTAGGCAGAGCTGCAGGCACTATGCTAAAATCTGAAAGGTTACAGTAGTGCTGTTGCTGGCATTGCATTGATTGCTGAAGTAGAGAGCCATTTGCTTAACTTAAGAGTTGTTCTGTGCTGAAGACGCTACTAACAGAAGGTTTCAAGTGTGTACATAAACCCTGGGCCTAGTATGACAAAAAATAACACTCTCAAGGTGTACCCCATGACTTGTGATGGGAACAAATCCAGCCTCACTTGTTAAACCTTAACTGATGAACTCCATTTTGGAGTTGTGCTGTTACTTGACTCCAGACATGGAGTTAATATGACCAGATTATTAACCATGTGCGTGAGATTGATAGAAAACCTGGGGGTGCCTTGAAGGATTTGTGTGCTGTTGTTCAACTGTGGAACTTGTGACCTGAGCAAGGATAAAGTTTGGGTAAACCTTGTCTTGTAAAGTACTTGACCCACGTTCAAAGAATGGATGGAAGTGCTGAGCTTTGTACCTTGGCACTGCCATGAGGCTTTGCAGTCACTTAATAAAGCCAGATTAAAAACCCAAGAAAAATAATTGAGATTAAGTATTAAACTGATAGAAGGAAGGAAATCCTGAGAGTACCCAGTGTGTATATTCACTGCTCCACTCCCTTCCCTTCAAGTATGTGCATCAAAGCAAGTCTTTGTGTGAGCTGAGTCAGGAGCTGTGTCCAGTTAAGGCTGGGCTGGAGGACTTGATGTCCCAGTGCACAGCCAGCTTTTCAACTTGCAGTGCAAGTCACAGCTGTCCTGTCTGTATTGCAGTCCTCGAGTGTTTCTGTGTAAATGGGACTATGTTATATTGCATTTTCCTTCTTATTAATACCCCAATAATTTTCTGTCTGAATTAGAGCAGTATCTTCTATTTGATCTTGGGTAAAAGTAAATTAATACTGGGAGAGTTAGTGGAGGTGGGACTCAGGTGTGTTTCTTTTTTTTTCCTGTATGTGCTGTCTGTAAATACAGGAAGACCATGAGTGCATGAGACCCTCTGTTTAGTATGGAATGCAAGTGGTGTTGATGAACTGCATCTCTTTTTAAACTTAAGAATTCTGCCTTAGGTGGTGTGATGCTTTTCAATCCAGTTCATCTTATTTTACAATGTTTCATCACTTCTAAATGTCGGTGGCTTGATGCTCTAGTTAACTTTACATGTGGAATTGTAACCAAATACATAAACCTGAAGCCAGAAGAGCTGTTTGAAATTTATCCCACACTAGATTATGTAAAATAACTGGTTTTGTGGACCTTTCTGTCCCAGTCCCTTTAGATTTAGTTAAAATCTCTGGTTTGTCCCTCTGCAGAGCTGCTATGAAGTAGAGCTACATTTTGTATCCTGTCATGTAGAACAGAACTTCTTTAGTTTAATCCTTCCTTTTTTTTTTTTTTTTTTAATAAATTTCAGTTGAAAAGAGAATTAGATCTCTAGGATTTGTTTCCCTGTTTGGCAGTGTTACCTGGTGACATAATGCTTAGTCTGGGAAAGCCATTTTTGATGGAGTTCTTGTGAAAGATATGCAAAATACAGGTAAGTTGAGTATTGATTGACAACAACAGGAGAGTTTGTTTTGCCAGTGTAGTTTGCTTTGCAATGTGTTGCAGTAGACAGTAGTTAAGGAAAAAGCAGCTTTAGGAAAAGAAACCAGAATCTCACCCAACAAGTTGTTCTACAAGTGAAGTAGAAAAGTGTGTTCAGTCAGTTCAGATTAGTTTAGGTGAAAGTACTATTAGAATTGCAGTAAGCTGAACAAACTGTAAAATTTCTCTTCAATTTTGCTTTCAGTCTTACGTAAAATTTTTAGCAAGAGTTCTGATGCAATGACAGGTTGGCACTGACTTGGGAAAGCATTTTAATTTGCTTAAATAATGATTATTGTCCAGTAAAGATGTGAAAAGCTTCTGAAGAGAGGCATCTTGGGTTTCACAGTGAACAACACAACTATAATATAGAAATGTTTTCATACACCAGAATTATTCTTTAATAATAAATCCTGCTGGATTGTCATTATACAAATGGTAGCACATAAGCTTTTCTACAGCTTCATCTCTTACCTGAGTGTAATAGGTTAGAAATTAAACCTGAATTGAAGTGGCAATGGATTCTAACAGCTGTCTGGTTCTTAATGGTTGCTTTAATGTCTCTCTTTTAGGATAATGTCTTCAAAGATAACAGAAAATACTTTATTATTCTGTTGTGATTCATCCAAGATTATGTTTCTAATAGAATATATTGTAGCATGGTATCTAAAGGGGAAGAACAGTCCTTTGTGAAACAAACTGTTCAAACAAATTATGGTCTTTCTAATAAATGCTATGGCATTTGTGAAGCTTTTTACATATAATTTCTTTAAGTCTTACTTTGGTTGCTGGTTGCTTCATATATGTGTGACTTGCCAAGTAAATTGCAGAAATCATTATCATTCTCTTAGGTGTTCTTCAGCCACTAAAGCCTAATTAACTCTTTGAAATAAAGTCCATCTCCAGTGTTAAACTGGATTGTATTTCATCTCATGTTAACACTTGAATTTGCAATTGAAAACTGACTAAATCACTTGTACTGTGTCTTTCTGTTGCCCAGGAACCTGCAAGAGGGAAGTGGGTTTGTAGCTGAACTGTTCAAATGCTGCTGATATGCAGTTTTTGCTTTTGTTGGGGTCTTCTGATGAGCATCAGAGCTTCATCCAGAAAAGTCTTTTGACTGTTGAAATTTCAGGCATATGTCACTTCATTTCACAGGTGCATGAATGCAAACCTAAGGCAGTATTAAAAAAATCTCTTTAGCAGGTTTAGCATCTCCTTTGTCTGTATTTCAGTGATTAGGGAAAGAGCCAACACATTATTGCAGTATAAATGATAATGTGTTTTTTCGAAGTTACTTATTTGTCTTTGCTTCTTGAGCTTTAGAAACTGCTTCCATGAAGAGAAGTGCTTCTGACTTGGGATTCTGCTTCAGTGTAATGATCTGAGTGTAGAACTCAATCTGTGGATTGGGATTTAAGTTGTAAGGGGGAATCTTCAAAATAGCTGTAAAATTCATGTAATGTCCTCTTGGAAATTCACGACTGCATTTTAATTTGCTATTGAGTGATACAGAAAAAAAGGCAATGTTTTCTTTGGCAGTTAAAATTTTATGATGATAATACCTTCCATAAAAAAAATTAATCTGTCTTCTGAAAGGTTGCACAACTAAATTAAAAGTATTTCTATCTTCATATATAACACACATCAATGAACAGGTCTCTTGATGATTGAGAGCTGTTGGAAAGCCAGAGTAATGAAATAAACAGTTTCTGATATCTCTTTAGACCAGCTACAGTTTCAGGTGCTTCAGTGTCTGCTTTGCTGTCTGAAGAATTGCAGGTGAACACACAGGGCAGTCATGGGGAAAATGTTACATATCTGACATTTGAGGTGTAGAATTTTCTGTTCATCTGACACTGGGCTGTACAGAGATAAAACCCATGCTTTCTAGATATGTAGGCAAGCAGTATGTCCACTTTCCTAAATTCAGTTTTGCCAAAACTGGAGTGATTCATAAATGTCTGCATCTGGCACCTCCAGTATCTAAATGAAGCTGTTTTTTCCTCACTTGTTCCCACAACATTGGGATGTAGCAAAAAAATCTCTGTAAACCCATGTATCAAACAAGCATTTTTTACGGAGCATTTGAAAAGACTACTGCTTAAGGGTGTTTGCTTAGACTTTTATGATGAATTTCCAGTGGAAATTGTCTTGAGGATGTGCCATTTTGAAAAGGAGAATAAAGAGAGTAACAGCAGCAATTTTGTGAGTTATTGACCCAGTTCTTGGGAAAGAACGAGGAAGTAAGGATCACAAGTGACAGCATAAAGAAAACTTCTCTAGAGCAATTTCAAGGGTCTTACTTCCTAGAGAGGCTTTTCTTGTAAATATGTGGACTTTGTTTAGAGGTGTGCAGTGTTGCCTTAGCAAGTTTACAGCACACACTGCAGTGACAAAGCAACTCTGTGAGGTGTAATGGTTTATTGTTTACAGAATAGGCAGTTATATACATCACAAGGTTTGCATATTCCAATATAATTGGTGAAAAGTTATCTTGCTGCTTTGCCATTGGTTATAGCTGCAGCACTTGCAGCTCTGCTTGTCCCAGCTGTGTTTTCTCTCAAGGCCATGCAGAAATGCCAGCCTACCCCAACAGTCAATGTCATCAGATTTTTCTGTCACTGAGCTGCTTGCTGGAGGACCTGCTGACTGGTGGAGTCATCTGCCCATGAGTCCTGGAGTACTTCATCTCTCCTTTCCTTGCCCCCACTTTCTGAAATGCATTTTACCTGTAGTGCAGCTTCGAGTAATTCTGAAACTTTAATATATTACTCAGAGGAAATTTGAGTATTCTGCTGTGGCTGGTATAAAATGTTGAAAGGAAATTTTTGTGATCTTGCCTTGTATTTCTGTTTTAAAATGAACTTATTTCATATCTTATAAAACCTGTCTGGATGCTTTTTACATATCCAGAGGTGAAGAGTATATATGGTCTTAGCTGATGAGAGAACTGTGTTTTCATGATTTTGTGGATTGCATGTGTACTTTTTTTGGAGAGCAGATGATTCCCTCTTCATCAGTGACTCTGCTACAAGACCTGTCTTAGGAGCACAGCTACAGGTCAAAAACATCTACCCAAAGATGGTGCAAACCCCTTTCTTTTGAAAGGAGCCTGGATAATTGACTGCTACTGGCCATTTTATTATGTAATGTGTGGTTGAATGCATCTCATGTACAGTGAACTGGATTTACTGTGTTGACTTCTTATTACTCCCTTTTCAGAAGGTTTTGTGCCTCAGAGTTGCTTATCTTGGTGTTCTTTTCAACCCTAGGTTGAACAATATTTTGTATATTCACACCCGTGGAAGTATTAATCCCTCCTTCCCTTTTTTTGCCCCTCCCTCTGCAGTATTTTTAAGCTGTGTAGCGTAAATACATTTTTTCTTTTAAAGCAGTGATTTTTATTTCTCAGCATCTTGACAGTCAATCTGTTTGCTTACAGAACCAGCCCAGGCCCACAGTTCTGTCATGCTTTAATCTGTTTGTTGTAGAAGAGTCCCACTCTGGGAGTTACTAGGTGACAAGGCACACACTTTGTTTTTTGCCATTGTTGTTAGTGAATTCTTCTAGGCAACCACACCTCAGCGAATGCTTCCTTATAGGTATAATTTAATATTTAATTTCATTTTCTTTAGATGTCATCTCACATGTATTTTAAAATTGGCTGAAACAAAGTAATTTCCTCCTTTCCTATTTACAACTTAAGTGTTGATAGTTGGTGTTGAGCTATCTATTTTGTGAAATTAGATGCTAGTGTTAATACTGCATCTGCTTAGGAAAGTCCTTTGTAGTCAGGGATTTAAAAGAATCACATTTGCATTGGATAAGAAGATTGAAAAGACAGGCAGTTTGAAATGGCATAATATTGAATTAAAATGTACCAGATCTTCAGCACGTGCCTGTACACACAGGGTAGCAGGCTAGAGCTGGGAAAGGTTGTATTCCCAATTACATTTGTGCAGATGGTAGAAAGCATACAGGGAATTGCCTTCATCATGAATTACCTTTTAGTGGCTGGGAATCAGCAGTACTGGTGTTGGGGGGGGAGGATTTTCAGCTGGTACAGTGGATGAACAGCCAAGGGATGAGGGTGTCAACAGCTTCCTTAAAACGTAGGAGTGCGTGTACTTTTCGGCAGAGGAAAGGGAAGGACTGACTGATACAGAAACTGCTTTTCTCCATGCCATTGAATGGATTCTGAAGTGGGAATTCACTTTTAAAGCGTAAGCATCTCTGGACTGCTGCTGAAGGAAGGTACAGGAAATATTTTTTTCTTTGGCATGTTACAGGACCATGTATCGAGATTTTTGATGTTCTCACGAGCTATTCAATACTTATGTTGTATCAGATGCTTCCTTGAGGAGCCTAAGTGAATGATTGTCACAGCTGTTCCTATTTTTATCATTTAGTTAGCAGTTAATATGGGATGTTCCTATTGTGTAACAAAGAAGTGAATGAAAAAATTGCTGTTCCCTTAGTCTTTGCATTCCTTTACACACTTGTGAGACATTTCTGTGTTAAGAATCTGGTGTACTGTCCACTCATTGTATTGACAGGCTCTCTGCTGCTAATTCCAGTCAGTTTTGCTATCAGCAATTTAGCAGATAAGCACATCTCAGTTTAAGTAGCATGATAAATGGTTGTATCCCTTGCCAGCACTAGCCTTTAATGTTATGTGTCCTGTGGCTGCTGTTTAACTACTTATCCATTTTAAATATTACATTAGGACTTGGGAGATCAGATGTGCTGATACAGATTTAAACTTACTTTTGCGAATAATGAGGGAAAGCTTGTATACCCTTTGCATCTTTGATGAACACATCTATGATGAGAGGAAGCTGTATATATTTAAAAAAAAAGGCAAAATTTTGCTTTTGAAGGGTACAGCTTGTCTATATTCTGATGTATATGTGCAGGGAGATGTTTTGTTTGTGTGCAAATGTGGCCCGAGGGCCCATTACTCTGCAGAGCAGGGCTGGCTGAGCTGTGCTCCTGTCCCTCTTTCTCTGCTGCTCACATCACCAGGGTTTGCACTGGTGCACTTCCACTTGCATTGGTTTTATTGTGGGGAAACACAGCCGGCTGTGTCCTCAGCTGTGCCACAGGGGAAGGTGTGTTACAGTGTCAAACTAATTGCGAGCTGTAAAGGAGAGGAGGACTGGTCAGGCCTGTTCCCTGGGTGCAGAGCCCTGTCACAGAAAGCTTTTCACGTGCTGCACTAGATGGGGGGAAGTTATTCACGGTATGTGGGCGAGCGAGCTTGGGCTGGGCTGATCTCGAAATGCCCATTGGAGAAGTTCCTACTCGGGGGCTTTAAGCTGACTTGGAGTGATGACAGTCTGCTGTGGGACAGGGTGCACTGTGAGGGTGAGACAGACATCACATGGAGGGGAGGAGGAACAATAAGCTTTTGCTGTATTGTCAAGGTGAACATCAGTCCTGAGAAAGGACCCAGAGCAAGTGGTTGAAGGTAGAAGCTTAGCAAAACAGTGCAGGAAGGTCAGCCAGTGCTCACCTGGCCCTTGGCTGTCAATCAGCACACTGTGTGCTGGTTTGCTGTTTGAACATATCATTGTATAAACCAGTTCACTTGCTTCAATCAAGATTTGCCTCTTTTGGTTGCTTCTGGTGCCTTCTGAAAACCTCATAAAAAATCTCATTTTGTTTTCTTAAAGTGCAATATACATAACCTTATTACTTCCCTGATTTTGGAAATGTCATAAGGATGAGTAGGGTAATAGAAGATTACCTGGAAAGGCATTGAGCTCCTATCAACGGTGTCCAAATATTATCTGGAACTTACTGTATTTGTGTGTTTGATGTGAAATATGAAGTAATAGCATGTTTAATTTCAACTAGCTACTGCTAGGCCAGCAATGTTGATCCTTTTAAGCTTCTTTCACACAAACCCTTTTGTTTACAAAGTAGGAGCCTTTTCTTTAGTAGCCTTACTGCAATTTTCTGTCTCTGGCATTATAAAGGAGCTGTGTCTGCTGTGTTGAGTTGCCTGAGGTAGGCACAACAAACTTGGGAGATATGCAAGAGACATTTGAATATCGGTGTCAACTTGCACTGCTCCACATGATTTCTTTGTCAGGGCATTTCTGATGTGAAAATAAATTGTGATCCTATGATCAATTCTTAAATTTAATTTCTGTTCAAAAGTTAGTAATTACAATGTAAAAAAACCCCTAATACTATTCAGTGACAGTAGAGAGAAAAATCTATGTATATTATGACAGATTCAGTTAGATTTAGGTAGGTAAGTCTAAAATCCAGTGTATTGGAATCAGAAAGACTGTGAAATTAACATGGTAAGTTATATTCTAGGTACCATTGGAAATTAAAGTAGGACTGCAGGGAACACTGAATCATAATTTTCTTTTCATGCTTTAACTGATTTGTATAATCACTACTCAGATTCCCCATGTATTTGATACAAAACCTACAGTTTATTTCTGATTGATATTAAATATAAGTTGTTATGGGTATGGAGTAGGTGGCTATTTTTTTTTGCTCTGTGACTAATTCAGCTGTGCAAATAATTGTATTTCTACTTAATCTTTCTAATACTAATTCACAGTGTTCTTTACAGAAGGAAGTGACACAATAAGAAAACTTAGTGACTTTCCTAATGTGCTCTCTTAATAGGGCTATATTTTTCACTCATTTTCATATGAAGATAAATACCACCCAGTTTACTGACTGGACTGGATATTTTGGGTATAATAACCAACATGGAAGTTCATGTATCTGATTTTACCACTTCTTTTCTTGTGGTAGTGGTGAACTGCAGCAGCTGGACAGTCATAGACAGGTTTGGGGCAGTAGTACACCAAACATTTTGATAGATTTTATAACACTTCAGAAGATACTTTATAAAAGGCTTAAAATGAGCTAACCCCCTCCTCAATCATTCCAGAGAAAGCATCAGGAAGAATTTAGACTGGAGTAACTGCTATAGAAAAAAATAGTACCTCAGCTGTATGCTAATATAGTATCTTCTACAACTGAGTGTGTGGATTATAAACTACCTATGACAAGGGGGAACACGTACTAGAAGATGAATTTTTCTTTCATCCTAATTGCATCATTTGCACATTATCTTATGGCTATTGATTGTATTAAGTGCATCACTCTCAAAGCGTTGGTTTTTAACAGATTTTTAATTAAGTAGGAACTAATGTGTTCTGCTACTGGATACTTTTTCTTGTGGCTATGCTCATTCTTTTTGCTTGCACATTGAGACTGTCAGTTGGATTTGTTTAATTTTAGAATATCAGTAGTACATTGTGAGTAGTGCATTGTGAGAAGTTACCAAAGAGTAGATAGATTCCTAAAGAACATTTGTTTGGACTGCATATACCAAGTGGATGGATTTGTTGGCTTCAGTATTGACCTAAACATAAATCTTTTGAAGCAAAGGGGAATCGGGGGTTTTATTATCAGAGAAAATTTGTTTGTAAAATGGAGAATCCTTGTCACATTGTTTACAGACTCTCATTCCCCTTCTCTATTCTCATTTGTTCCTCTTCCTTACGATTTGTTCCTGTTAATTTGTACTGGGTCAGAGCCTGTAGCATTGAGGCTTTTTGCTTTGAAACCAAAAGGGAAAAGTGGTTTGCATGTTACTTAGTAAATGTATAATTCTTGTTTGCTGATTTGTGACTCTCGTCCAGTTATTACATGTCCCCTTTTGTACTATCAGCCATATGCTCTTGTTGATTAGATGGCAGTTGCAGCCCAGCTCTTGGTGTTCTGTGTGATGGTGTTTCCCGGTAGAAACAGCTGGGCTGAAGCTGCTGCTTTGTTTCCTGAGCTGACTTTTGTGCCCAAAAGTGAAAGGTGATAGTGGTAGCAATTAGTGACAGACCTAATGGGATTCACATATCCCTCTGTTTGGCAATATGAGCCTTAATGTGGAGTGTTGGTTAATAAGGCAGGACTGAGGGGTGGTGGAGCCAAGGAGCACAAAGGGTTTCCTTTCAGTCTGGAGCAAAGGACAGGGCATGGAGCTGAGTGACCTGGACTATGTGGCTGGGTAAGGGAGAGCTGAACAAATGAGACAGCAAGGATGAAAACAAGTTTGATGTTGCAAGGTGGCAAAGTTACTGCTTCCTTTGAGACAACTGTTGGAGTGGCAGAGTCGAATTCATAAGTGAAAAATGTGCCTTGTTTTTAAATAGCTGAAATTATCCACTGTGGGGGAATGGAGTTGCATGTAAAAGTTAGGACTGCTGTAGTGAATTTCTCCTGGTGGAAATAAAGGCTTCTCGTGCTTGCTAAAATTGCCAGTAGTCTTATCAGACACTTGACCATCTGGGATTCCTGGAAAAGAAGATACAGCCTGATATCCAGACTCTTTCATAAGTATTCTGGCTGTTTGGATCTCAAGATGGTGTCCTTCTTGTAGAACGCTTTCTACAGAGCTTTTTAAGTCCTCATGTGTTTGCTCTGCAAGCTACTTTTTGAGAGAGCAGATGTGGCACAGATCATCCGTGCTCTTCCTCAGGGGATTTTGGTTGCTTGAAAGCAGAGGGGAAAAGAGAATCTTGCCCTCATCCTCCCCCAGCCCCTTGCCTTGGGTTCCTGGGTACACATTTGCTGTATGGGTGCTGGGTGAGGATGTGAAAGGAAATTAAATAGTCTGGCTGGACGGGGGAGTCACCCTATGTTGTAAAAATGAGTAAGTCAAGACATAGTGTTGCTATCAAGTCAAATGTAGGAAAGTGAAAGCTCTAAGACTCTAGATGCTTAATTTTTTAAAAAAATTTTGTGTCTGAAGTGCTTTTTAGAGCTGATTATGTGGAATTTATGTGAATTTAAATGGTAGAATTATTAATTCTGAATAGCTCTGCTTTTTTTGTTGTCTCGGCATTTACTGTCTCACTGCTTCCTGTTGGCTAACTTGTATTGGAGCATTTACTTAAAAGTTGGGTTGAAAGAGCCAGAAACTCTGCATAACACAGCAATGCTTTGAATTTAACTTTCTAGTAGCCTTTATTTCCCTTCAATGTCTTTTGATTTTGAATCTAATAGATTATGTAATGTGAATTCTATATCTAGATTTCCGAGGGAAGATTATGGAGGAGCATTTACCAGAAATGCAAAGTACGCTGGAGTCAAGCAATCTGTCAGATGATGCCTCTTTCAAGTCCCCAGAAAATGAGAAGTCTGATAAAACCTCAGGAGTGGAGGACTGCTCAAGCATCAGTTATACTGGAGATGATGCTGATGTCTTGGAAAAGGAATTGAGTTTGTCCTTGGATCAGGATTTGGCAGCTGTTGGCACAAGCAGCAATGGGGCCCCAACAGAAGGACAGCAGCAGCGTGGAGGTGCCAATACCTGCTGTGAAAGAAAGGCAGAAGACTCCACAAAAACAGAACACTTATCTAGTGGAGGACTTGAACAACACGATCCAAAACCTAAACAGACAGAACAATCATTAATGGAAATATTACAGGATCTGAGGGAGGAGTCTGATTTTGCGAAGAAATCGAGTGATAAAATCTATTCAGAAAGCCCTTATGACACAGACTGCACAAAGAAGCTTATTTCCACAATACATCAGACTTCCTCACAGGAGGATTTGCTAAAGGAAATAGAGTCTGAACTCTTATCCACAGATTTTTCAAAGGAACGAAAACTCCCAAATGGTGTGCAGAAGGGTGAACATGCCTTGGCTGTGTTTGAAAAATGTGTGCAAGATAAATACCTGCAGCAAGAACAAACTATAAAAAAGTGAGTATTTGAGTAGGCTCATCACAGTTGCAGGTGTGTCCTGAACAATTTTGGCTGCATGTCATGTGCACCTGCATACAACATTTTAGTAGGAAGCAAGTTGTATCTTGAGTTGCTATAAGGATAGTTATTGAGCTTTTTTCCATTATGTTCTCTGAGTGAGGAATTATTTTTACTTGTGGTGTGTACTTGTAAATAAAAGCGTGTGTTTAGATATCCGAATTCTTGAATTGCCAATCTAAATTTGGCAGGAAGTGAATAGCCAACTGTGTCATTGAATAGCCTGCCAATGTCTAGAATTACTTAAATACTGTGAAAAATCATCCAGGATTCATTCAGTCCATATGTGTCTTTGGAGAAATGAATCTTTGAAAGTACTAACTCCCACAGTGTGCATTTTATTTATGTTTGAAATAGCTTGCTTCTTTTTCAAGTAGTATTCAGTCTCCTGTCATAATCCAGCAAAGCTGTTAATCAGTGGAGAGTTTTGACTTGGAAGTGTCATATACAGACATATAAGACTATTGTCTTGCCACACTTTATAGGAGCAGTTCTGAAATGCATGGCTTATAAGCTTTGCTATAATGAACTGGGCTTAACAGTTCTACCAAGCAGTATGAACAACACAAAGAATATTTCTTTTCATCAAAAGCTAGTTAGTTGCTTGATTTCATAATTCCTTACTTGGCATTTCATATTTTGTTGCCTCTTTGGGAATTTTTTTTTGCTAACAAAATGTAGTCTCTAACTTAATATTTATTCCTTTTTGCAGAACTGGAGATAACTGTCCTACTTTTCATATAAGGCTCTCCAATGCCATGATATGGGAGGACATCAAAGGAAGGGAAACCAGACAGAGAGAGTCCTAGTAGGGAAAGTATTCTTTTGCACTTCACCAGTTAACCTTAGAAATCATAAATGTGAGGAAAGTCAGTTGATGAAAGGAAATTGTGAGAATGCACAGTTAGATATTCAGTAGTTACAGAGGAGGAGTGGGAATCTGAAGTGGTGAGTGTGTAGGTAGTTGTAATTCCAGGAGTTCATGAAGTAACAAGTTTTACTTTTTTATGGTAAACTCAGGCAGGTCAGTGTTTCAGCCATGGACCAACTACCTTCTTAGAGACAAGTGTTTGTATCTATATGTATATTTATATGAATACGTATTTGGTCTCTTTTTTTGGCCAGCTGCCATCCCAGCTGCACCCATTTGACTCTTGGGGACTTGCCTCAAGAGTCTAAAACTGCTGTGGAACTTGTTATGGTTGGTCCAAAAAGTGCTCTGGGTTGTCTTTATTTTGTCCCTTACTTTATGGTCAGCAGAATTTCTTGTAACATTGTTCTGGAAATAGCCAAGTTGTCTCCTGTCATCAGGTCTAAATATATGCACAAGCAGTTCTGGTGTGAATTAACAATTTGTAATCCTGGAATGTTTATTAATAGATTAAAAACCAGATCACAAATGCTAAGCTCTCTTTCTCTGGTTTCGACTTCCTTATAATTTAGGAGATTAGTTTGTTTGGAGGAATTTTTTTTCAACAGGGGAGCTACAGATGAGAAAATTAAATATCCCTTTACAGATAATCTGCTCAAGGTAAATGCCTGCCTCCCACAAGTTCATGCAATCAGTGTCTTAAAATACCCACCATCTAACAGTATCTGCAAGCATATAAATACATTTGAGACTTTTTTTCAGCATTTCTGACAATGTAACTTGTGAGTTTTATGTGAGAAGGCCAAACTACATACATATGTGTTGGCTTCAAATGGCTGAGCTGAACTGGAACTGTT
>WEIV01011560.1:97032-150804 GCA_013390005.1 Calyptomena viridis | reverse complement strand
TGTAGTTGGGTTTGGGGGTGGGGTGTTGTTTTGTTTTTACTTTAAAAGAGAGATGGCAAAACATAAGTAAACTATTCAAGTGCTGCTTGGAAAATGGCACTTTGTCTCCTCTATCACCAGTTCTGGCTGAAATTCACATGTGATCTCACAAGTCCTCCCCTGATGGACAACTGTATTTTCAGCCTATCATTTTGGATGTGAATTTTGCACTGGAAGGCATTGGAAAGGTGCTTTTGATCACTGCTGTAAAATTAGTGATCTCAATTTTATCCATTACTGTGCTATTGCTGAATTCTGTATGTGTGTGACACCTATAATGGCAAATCACTTAGTTCTATAGCAACAAGCATCCATGTGTGCATTTCCTGCTTGAACAGTATTTTGTAACAGTCATGGATGCACTGTCCTGTTTTTAACTACTTGTTCTGTCACAGCCTCTGATTCCTACTTTCCTGCTTCTGATGTTCTTTCCTTTTTCTGTCCTCTAGTGATCTCCCCTGCTGCTCTGGAGAGATCTGAATTGGTCTCCAGAGGTTGACCATCAATGATGTCAGTCATTGAAGGGAGGCTAATTCGAAGCAGTGTGGTGGAAGCAGAGGGTAGTGGCAAGAACTTTAAGTAGTGGATTAAATGAAAATGGCAAGTTATAAAATGCAGGTATACAATGAACCAGAGCTAGCCTTGAGTACTGAATTCCAGTATTAAAGTTGCTGCATAGATCATACACTGCATCTAATTAAATATTTGGAGTGTGATTTCAACCAGTTCTTTCGTTACTCTTCTGTGAAGATCATAATTTCATGTTTCAGCTGTTAAAATTTTAATAATTTTTACTTTGTTATCACAAGAGGACACAAGATGTTGCCATATATTTAATAGTTTTTGAATGGAGTTGCTCTGTATTGATTGCAAAGTATTGTATTTTGCAATAATTGAGTAAATCAACTCTTGTCACCAATATGTGTGTTTGTCTGTACCTGTAAGGCATAGGAAATGATTACATGCTGCCTTTAGAAGCTATTATGTTTTATTCTAAGTAATTGCATTCAGACAAGTACAGTAGTTCCTGAGCAGCCTGCAGTGCACTCTAAGGTTTTGCTGTAATGTATTGTTTTGGAGCAGCAGATCTAATAATATGAACAGTTACATTATCACTTCTGAAGTTTTTCTAGTCTACAGGAATAATTCTTTTCTTAATTATTCTTTCTGGATTTGTTTTACTGTTGGAGAGCTGAGTTGTAAAATAGTCTCATGGCAGACCTTTAAAGAAGAAATGACACCTCCTGTAGTAGAACTGTAAAACAGGCTAGTGGCAAGTAAACTTTTGTCAGTATAAAGATGTCATTGAGTATCAGAAACACTTTGGTTTCTACTGCTGGCACAGTTTCTACAATAGCAGTTTCCAGGTGTTTTAATACCTAAAACCTATTATGAGCTGTTGATTGCTTCTCTGCTGTTGGCACTAGCCTGACGTCTAGTGTGTAAAGCATGGTTTTCTCTTTCTTCCTTAGTTTCTTCTCTATACAGACATTGAATACTGTGACTTTCTGCCTTCCCTTTTTGGGAAGGGCTTTTCTTCAACATGACTTACCTTTTGAATACTGATTTATAGAAAGCCCATAAAATCTGAGGTTGTAGTAAAATTTGGAATAGCCAGGGCTTAAGGTTGTTCATTCCCTGGGAAAAACAGCTAAGAGGTAAGTGCTCAGCTTATAAATCTCTTCTGAAGTGTGGTAAAATACCTGATTAAACAATTTGTAAGTCACCCCTCTCACAGGACTCTACTTACTATGCTGAATCACAGAGTCAGAACATACTGAGTTGAAGGGACCCATCCAGATCGAGTCCAACTCCTGGCCCTGTTCAGGACACCCTGTGCCTGAGAGCATTGTCCAAACACTTTTTGTACTCTGTCAGGTGTGGTGCTGTGGCCACTTTCCTGGGGAGCCTGTTCCAGTGCCAGCCACCCTCTGGGTGAAAAACCTTTTCCTGATACCCAACCTAAACCTCCCCTGACTCAGCTTTGTGCCATTTCCTCAAGTCCTGTCACTGGTCATGAGGGTGAAGAGATGCGTACCTGGCCCTCTACTTCCACTTGAAATACCTAAATTCCACTTGAAATACCTGCTCCTTTGTAGTATGGGGCTCTACTACATTTGAAGGATCAATATTTTGTGTCTTGGTAGTTGCTGTTCTGGGGGTAGCTGTAATCAGCAGTGTCAGGAAGGGTCAAATGGGCCAGATGGCTTCATTTCTGTTCAGTTGCCCTGTGACACAACTTGCATGCTATTTAGATCATGTGATTTGGCATAGACTGGAAGCTAGAGCCAAAAGCTTATGTCATAGGGATTGAAATAGGTGTTGGTGTCCATGCCTACTTTGGCATCTGGGAGTTCACAGTCACCTACATTCTATTAACATATGCATGGGCCTAAGAACTCTCCTGTGCCACTGTGTTTCCACTGGTACATGCTGGAGCTGTCGAAGGGCTACATGATTAAGTTTAACAAGAGGTTTCTTAGCTGATTTTAAGCCTCGTATGCTCAAAATACTTCACGCAGTACTCCAGCTCCCTCTCCCTGCAGGTCTGATCTGCCTTCTTACCTACATGACATAGTAGCCCTGTCGGAGCCTGGTCCAGCAAATTAAGGTAGTTCCCTTAAGGTGCAGTTTCCCAGTTGGGTGGAAATGTGTTTTGGACAAACAACCTTCCCACATTACTCACTTTGCTTTTGAATGGCTGGTCAGGAATTGGGGATGTACATCTTTAATTAAAGAAAGTGGGACTAAAAACCCACAAGCTCTTCATATACTGGGCTGAAAAGCACGAGGACAACCAAACTCCTGGCTTATGCCCAACAAGGTGCATGGTCAGTTATCTTTATGCCAGTGCTATGTCTATGACTGCAAGTGCATCTCAGGTGCCTTCCCCTGTGCTGGTTTCACATGGATGAACCCCTTCTGAAGCCAGCTGATAGTCAAGCTCTGCTGCTCCCAGCTTTTTTTTTCATAAATGATACACCTTTCAGACTTCTCAGAAAAACTGGGACCAGAGGGCTTACCATTGGCAGTGTGAAGATAGTGAGTAGGCTTTCAGGCTTGCTCACATTTTATATTGTAGCAATCAAGCCAGTAACCTGTCTGTATGTGAGAGTTCTATGTGTAAACCATGGGTTGGCTCTAGAAACCCAGTTTGGGTTTGGAGAAAGTATTTTTAATTGTACTTTTCTTGTTGTTTCTGAAGGATTCTAAACTTACTGTTGCTTTTGGCACTATACAGTTTGCTCTAAATCTGCAAAACATGAAGAGCAGATCCTGCACAAGTCTTCTGTAGTGTGTTTTTCACCTCTCTGTTCACTTCGGACATCTGCTCAGCAAAATTTATCGAGGTCCCTCATACTATAAAGATGAGTCCAATTCATAGTTATCTCAAGGGACTATGGAAATTTCGGGTATCAATTTTTATTTCCAGCTCCTTCCTATGTCTTTAATTTGGACTGTATCTTCTTATGTTTCCATTATCTCTCAATGCAAGACCAGAATTGGTCCCTCATCCTCGAATTTTGTTTCTCTCACAAAGGAGCAGTCCTGCCCTCAACAATCTAAATTGTGTTATGGTAAGACCAAGTGAATCTTTACTTCAATGCAGAAAAAAAAAGTAAGTGTGGGAAAGAATGCAAATTGTAAACATTGAATTCCTATAATCAGCAACAATGTAAGTGCCAGACTATACTAGGGATATACATGGGTTTAATTTTCATAGTTTTCGAGGATCTCAGTTTGCTGATGATCGTGAAATAGCTGGATGGCTTATTTAATGTTTTTAGAGTAGGGGAATTTACAGCAGTAGCATTCCTATGGCTGTAATCCAAAGTATTTTTTCTACAACTACTGTCCATTCAGTTCAGTATTTTAGTGGTTCTTGTTCAAAAAAATACATAAAATACTTGTTCATGTATTTATATATATATCTACCAGATTAACTTTCTCATCAAAATGCTCAAGGTCTGGTTCACTGTAGTCTCTCTGACAGTGACTACTGTGTGTCTGGACATTTGGAAGCATCCAAGTGTGTCTGTACCCATCTAAGTTCCAGGGTAAGTAGGCATTAATCTCAGTTACAGCCTCTAGGTGATGCTGTAACACAAACCCACAGAGAACATGACCTGGATTTTCAAATGTTGCTTCTAATTTTGGGCTAGTGGCTTTAGCCACCCTGGCTCAGTTTTAAAGATTTCATAACTCCTGTTAACTTTAATTACATGTGCTCTATGTACAGGCCTGCAAAGTGCCCTTGTTGTCAAACTTGCTACAGAACAACCAAAGCAAAATAAAATTAAATTAGTAGCTTTGAGGAGACTTTTAATTAGTTAAATGATAGCTCTGGTCTTTGGAGGGCAAAGGCAAGAGACTTCTATTTTAGTTTCCACCATACACGGACTACCAATTTGTTGTCTGAGTACCTTCTCAATTTGAAGGGAGCACTACTCTCTCCAGAGGACCTTTGGGATGAAGCTCTGGGCAGAGTTCTTCTGGCTTTTCTCCTGTTCCCACTGGCCTTTGTGTAGGGCATTGGGGTGGGAGAGAGTGACCGCTGTTTGAAAGGATAATTTGGTTTGTGCTCCCAGGAACTCAGCTGGGCCAGGGCACAATCTCCAGTGCTGCCCATTTGCTTTAGTTTCTGGGGGCAACCATGAAGTTGTGAGTTTTATCTGCTTGCTCAGATGAGCCTGTCCCTCATCCCCACTAACTTCCTTGGGACAGGGAAGCCACTGTGTGCTGATTGTTATTGTTTCATATCTTTGTGTGGCTCAGAGTTTTGGATGGTTCAGAGTATATATCAGCAAGCATTCAGAATTTCATACCATCTACAAAGAATTACCATTTTTCCATTAAAAGCCACTAAGCATTTTTTCGAAAGATTTGGAAAATCCTGCTAGTCTCAAACCTCAACAGGGCACCCAATTTGTACCTATTTGTACAACTTCTATCTAATGTGTTACTATTGGCTCATTCAACTTTTTTCTTTCAGCTGATCACATAAAATTGCAGCCCGTATTCCTTGCATGAGGAAACCATGTTCTTGCTCTTTTCAATCTGGTTCTCTATAGGGTAGTTACTAATAATATAAATAAGCCTGTATTGGTTTTGTTGTAGCCTGACTTCAGTACTTAATGGAGAGGAAAAAGAATACAGTCAAAAATACCACTAAAAGAGACATATTTCCATTAATCAAACAAATAACCTGGAAGAAAACCAAGACCTTTTATTAAATTAGCTGAGACATTTAGAAGGTTTTTTTTTTCTTATTTATGTGCTGTAAGGGTTGTAGGTGATGCAAAATGATGCTTACAACTTTTAAAATATTCTTATTTCTGCCCATTTGCTGACTTTTCCATATTTGGATTCCAAATCTGCACATTCCATTTGCCCACATTTAAAATGTGTCTGGAATAGCAGAACAGAGGTTGGGGCAGAGAAACCAGATAGAACTGAATTGCAACTTCCTGGTGACATGTTCTCTAAACATCCCAAAATATCTCTCAGGGTGAAATGTTCCACTTGTTGACTTCAGGTTTCAGCAGCACACACCGTTCATTCAGTCCCTGCTTCTCGCAGGGGTGGTAACATAATTACCAGTAATGATCTTTCATGCTGCAGAGTTTTCTTCTCATATCACTTCAATGTTGAAGGAATTTTTCTGAAACTATGCATAGGACATTGCAAACTTGATGGGTGGAGTGGCCAGTAAGTTCATGCTAAAGAACAGAAATAGGGACAAAAGGGTAAGTCACCTGTCCACATTTCCTCAGGAAGCTGAAGACAAAGAGAAGAGTAAAATGCCAGACCTTTGTTTCCTGTGCTGTTACCAGAAAATTGTCATGGGATTTGCTAAAAAAAGGGCTTCTGTAGTAAATCCAAGAATGTTAGCCACAATCTCTTAGTCCTTAAAATATAATGAAAACATAATGCAAGAGGGAACAGGTGCAAGGTGATACTCTCCTCCATTTATATATTCTGTTTCATCGGCTTACTTTAATATACCTACCTTTTCCAATGAGCTTTCATGACCAACACCTTGGCTGTTGATTTAAAAGTAGGGTTTGCTAAAGGTGGGTCAACATGAGTCTGGTGAAGTAGAAGATCTTGAATATAGACTGGGAGAAGAACTCATTGAGAGCAGCCCTATGGAGGAGGACTTGGGGGTTCTGGTGGACAAAAAGCTGGACATGAGCTGGCCATGCATGCTCACAGCCCAGAAGGCCAAACACATCCTGGGCTGCATTAGGAGTGTGGCCAGCAGGTCGAAGAAGGTGATTCTGCCCCTTCTACTCTGCCCTTGTGAGACCCCCACCTTGAGTGCTGCATCCAGCTCTGAGTCCTCAGCATAAGAAAGATGTGGACATGCTGGAGTGAGTCCAGACAAGGGTCACAAATATGATCAGAGGGATGAGCACCTTTCCTATGAAAACAGGCTGAGAAACCTGGGGTTGTTCAGCCTGGAGAAGTGAAGGCTCCAGGGCAGCCTAATAGCAGCCTTCCAGTACCTGAAGGAGGCCTATTAAAAAGAGGGAGAGCAACTTTTTACATGAGCAGAGAGTGACAGGACAAGGGGCAATCATATTAAACTAGAGAAGTTAGGGTTTAGATTAGATGTTAGGATGAAATTCTTTAGAGTGAGGGTAGGGAGGCACTGCAATAGGTTGCCCAGAGAAGCTGTGGATGCCCTGTCCCTGGAAGTGTTCAAGGCCAGGCTGGATGGGGCCCTGAACAACCTAGTTTAGTGCAAGGTGTCCCTGGCTTTGCCAGAGCGTTTGGAATTGAGTGTTCTTTAAGGTCCCTTACGACCCAGGCTCTTCTGTGATTCTGTGATCTTTGAATCTCCAAGGCATGCTGGGGTACCATGGTTCTAAACTATTAACTCTCTGCTTTTTCTATTATCACTTCTAGTCCAATACATTTGACTTGCCAAGGGATGAAACAGGCAGGCTGCGTTGCCTGCTTCACAGTTCCCAAAGTCCAGTGATCCTGCTTGAACCACGGCTGCAGAAGGGACAGCAGCCAGAGGTTGTGAGTGGGCTTCTTGTTCTGTGTTTGAGCTGGAACTGATTTCAAAGGGAAAACTTTGTTCTTGGAAGACATAAAAAAAATAGTAACTGGAACTGTTCTGAAAAAATAAGACAAATTGTTTGGATCTCATGGGCTCCTTACTACTTCTTTGGGCGCATACAGGTGCTATACCGATTCTCCCTGCAGAGCTGCACTCTCTGTTGAGATGCTCCACATCTGTCTTGGATGTGAGGTTATTTTGGACCTTTTGATTTTCTCAGGTGTGTCCATTTCTCATGAGCCCAAATCAATTTTGTCTCTCAGCTTACTGCCAAATTGTCCTTAAGGGGGACATCCACAATGACCATCCCTTGCTTCTTGCTTATCTGACACCTGAACCTTAGCAAGTTTCCAGAGGACCTTTCTGAGAAAAGGTGCTGTGATTAGCCGGTAGCACACTCCTCCTGTGTCTCTTCCAACAGTGAATCTTTCAAATTTATCTCTCCTTAGCTTGGTTATGGAGATGGTTATAGAGAATAGACCTTTTGTCCTGCTGGCTATTAAAACTGGCATGGGCCGTGACTCCATGCAAAACAACCACAGATTTCCAAGCAATTGCTGGCTCAGAAACACACGGCTATAGATCACTTGAAGCAACAAGCACTGAAACATCAGTTGCCTCTCTGAATACCTTGATGTCTATAGAATCCAAAGTGGNATCCCTTGCTTCTTGCTTATCTGACACCTGAACCTTAGCAAGTTTCCAGAGGACCTTTCTGAGAAAAGGTGCTGTGATTAGCCGGTAGCACACTCCTCCTGTGTCTCTTCCAACAGTGAATCTTTCAAATTTATATCTCCTTAGCTTGGTTATGGAGATGGTTATTAAAACTGGCATGGGTCACGACTCCATGCAAAAGAACCACAGATTTCCAAGCGNAGCCCTGACAGGGGATGGCTACAAGTTTGTGTGTCCCGGCATGCATTGCCTTCTTACGTGAAGAAACTGTAATTTGTAGAAGTGGATGTCTGGTACAGTTCTGTCACTTAATGCCAGCATCTTAAGGCCCTCATGGTTTTGGTTTTGCATTTGTTGTAATTGCTGAGTGAGCTGATCTCCTTTGCACCATGCTGTTTTCCCTGTTTTGTTATAGCAAGAATTAAGGAGATAAGTGTCTTTGTACCAGGTTAAAAAGTTCTGCTTTTTAAACTCTCTTCTTGAACTGGCCAGACCCTGGAATTTGCTTCCATCAGCTCTGCTCTTCTGCCTTGACATATCAGAGATCTTTCATCAAGGACTAATTACTTTTTGAACTTGAGAGGAGGATACTAGCCATTCTAAAATAAAAAGGGAAAGGAACTAAAATACAGCTTTTGTTTCTGAGCTGTGTTCTTGGCTCATCTCTATCCTTCCAACTAATGTGATCCCACAAGGCTTCAGCTTTCAGTGGGTGACAGAGGCATCCTGATGACAGTCTGGTTCAGCCTCTGTTCTGCTCCCCTAACAATTACTTTTCACTCCTCTCCCTCAGCAGCCATATTGCTTTTCCTCATGCAGCAGCCAGCCTCTCCCCTTCCAGCAGCAGGATGGGGTGCCTGGATTCATCTCCACTTGAGACTCCATAGAAGAGCCTTAATAAGCTGCAGAGTTCCCAAAGGCTTCCTTGACAGTCAATAATATTCAGTAGGCACCTTTAAAGAGCAAGGGAGGTTGTACATGGATTAATCATCCTCTGGAGTCATAGATGACCTCCAAAGGAGCCTCCACTGCTGTTAGCAGGCATGTAGCTACACCAGCCTTCTCAATGCATTACCTCCTGGAAGCACCTAAATTACAAGAGACGAGTCCAGGCCCTTGCTCCTGTTGCTCCATTGACCTGAACTATCTATCCCTTTTCCCCATTGGTCCTCAGAGCATTATGCTGTTTTCCAAATGCAGAAATACTGTACTTCAGCAATGGATAATTTCATCTAATGGGATGGGAATTACTTGTCACCCTTCTTCCCAGTGGTGTGCTTTTAGGATGCCGCTAATACTCTGAGCCCATTACAGTGTCAAAAAGGAAACTAAGGTTTCCATGCTGGAATGAACATGACATTCACCTGCATTGTTACAGGACCTGCTAAATTTGAGACTATTCCTACTAGTGTGATAAGCAATATTCAGCAGGGAAAAAGATAGGTCTGTCTTTATCTTTCTTTCTTCTCTCAACTCTCCCAAGCTGTAATTCATCTTCCCCAGCTTCCTTCTTTAGGAACTGCAGCTGTTAGAAGAGGGTTAAACAATCTCACTGCGAAGCAGGGAATTTTATCATAGCTAAAGAGGATTAACGCATGCATAATCCCCTTACAAAGCCACTCGCCTTCAAACTCCAGTGCATAAAAATAAAAAAAAAAATTGGATCAATGTTATTTTTCTTATATCTAATTTGAGAACAATAGAGCACATTAAGTAATTAAAATGTTCACCTGTAAGGTCCTTAAAGCAAGGCTGCTGGCAGTTAGAGAATTAGCTCCAGTCAGCTGCTTGCTTGTTTACTTCTGTTAATTTACCTAGTGTGGGGTCTTTGGGCTTAGAGCTTTATTCAGAAAATATTTTATTATCGCATAAAGTGATGCAGTGGATAGGTGGGGACCAGAGATAGAAAAACAGAAATGAGATCATTTACTGAGCCGACATACATGTTAATATAGGGTATTTCAGGTCCTCCTTTTTATGCCATCTTCAGATACTGGCAATTTATCTTTTGTCAGAACTACAGTTCTTAAAAGGTAAAACAATCACCCCAAACACTGCTATTTTTTGTGTTGTTTTTCTTCTGCAGAGGACCCCGTCTGCTCTGCCTGTCTCTTCGTGACATACAAAGCAGTGGGCTTTCAGCTGTCTTTAATGGAAGGATGACTTTGAAAAATGCAGAGCTGTGCATTCCCAGACCATATGAGCATTCTGAAAACAGAGAACATATGAGGACTACTACCTGTAATAAAAGACAGGTAGTAAAAGCCAGCCTTACATTATGAGGATTCACTTACTATTTGTGTTTGGTCTTGTTTTCTCTATGTGCATGCATGGGGATGCATGTGAAGGGGTGAAGAGCAGGATTTTTGCCTGCTTCTGCCAGACCTCTGGCTCTTCTCAAGCCAAGGGATGCAGATTGAGAGACCATGGCAGGACAGACAGGCAGACACCCAAATGGATGGAAAGGGATAGGAGAGAATGGCAGGCTGCAGTTAACAGCTCCCTTTCCAGGAGACATCACTGCGCGTTGGTCAGGACTAGTCATTTCAAATGGGTTTTATAAAGTGTCTTAAAAACAAAATCTGGCAGCACTGAGAAAAAAAACCTTGGGAATTACTTCCAGTTATTTATTGTTTGTCTGTGTGACTCTGAAGAAGAGCCCACAAACAGTTAATGTAAGACATATGGGAGGCTGGAATATAATGGCTGACACGAGGGAGGAAAGGGAAATATTATCATACTGATGTTAAGTGAGCACTGTAGAGGAAGTGAGCCTCTAAAGTGTGAAACCTCCAGCACTGGAAAAGATAAGCAGTGCGTACAGAAATCAGATTGTGGGATCTGTTACTCTTGCTAAGCTGCCTTTGAAGTTTGGGGGGTTTTGTTTTCAGTACCCTCAAAGAAGCTTTCCTGCCTTTCTAGTCTTGCCCACTGATCTGAGCTACACCCTTAGATCTGTAGGGGTCTGTGCTCCTGTGGCAGGCTATGATAAAGTCCAGTGGCTTTTTGAACAGTAAAATGATTGTACCTCCCTGTAGGTCTCAAGTTCAACAGCCACAGGAGACTGAGTCTGTCAGCAAATGAGCCCTTCGTGGCTTTTGCTTTCTTAGTGAAGAGCTGGTTTCATAGCTCTTGACAAGTGTGTCTCAATATAAAAATCATGACTACAAGTTGACTTTTTCCCCCTTTTCTCTCCCCCCCCCCTTTTCTTTTTTTCCTTTTCTTTGCCCTCCTGTATTTACTCTCCTTCTTAGGGATCAAGGACTAAACAAGTGCCTTCCAGCTCCCCTGCTGAGTTCAGGGCTCCACCTTCCCTCCAGGGACTGCACATACTTTAAGAAATCAGTTGATGTTCAAGTGGCCTTGGACAGACTGAAAATATGGAGAAGCTCCTCCATCACAGAATCACAAAATATTCTGAATTGGAAGGATCATCAAGTCCAACTCTTAAATGAATCACAGCCTGTTTCAGCCTTTCCAACTATCAGCAAGCTGGAACCAGATAGGGACAGCTGCTGATCTAGGATAAGGCCACTAAAGCTGGTGGAGTTTTACCATCCATCCATCCATCCATCCATGTGAATTCTAAGGCGAAGTTACTCCGGTTACCTATTTACACCCATAATTTGCTAGGTTTGAATCAAAGTATGAACTAGAAAATTTACTATCCTGGAGACAATCTCTTTTAACTTCACTGTGGGGGAAGTTGCTTAATGACAGGTTATCACCTTGCCCCAGTGACACTTTACTGATACCACAGCTCAGTACCTCCAACAATATCAAACCTACTAGGAATGTAGTTCCTGTAATTCCTGTAGTATCAACAGGAATGACTACTGCTCGCCAGCTTATAGCCACATAAACAGCTTTTCCTTGCAGAGCAGCTGCTGCCTTCCTGAGCTGGCCCAGCTGGGGTGGAGACAGCCATACCTGGAAAGCTTGGGACCTGTTCTTCCTGCACTGCTGTGGAGCTTGCACACCACTGGGACTGCAGGATGTCATAGCCCAGCTGTCTCTCCTGCTCTCAGCTGGCAGCCAGACACATGTACAGTGCCTTGAAACTCAACTCAGGCAACATGCAAAGGGGTGGAAAGAGTATGAATACCAGACATATGGTATTCCCCCTCTTTTTTATCCCTGAATCTTTCCTCTGGCATCCTGTGTTTGACTGATAGAAAGTCCATATCAGCTAATCAGTCCTTACAGTGTGTCCTGAGTATCTCCAGCTGTTCCTCAACAAATGGTGAAGAAAGTCGCAGAGCTTAACCTCATTAAAGAGACCCCTGGGCTTTTCCACGAGGTGATGGAGGCAGTGAGCAGCATGCTCAGCCACTGTCATGTGCAAACATGCTCTCTCCAGCCTGGCACACACAGCATTGCATCAGCAATGGGAATTCCTACCAGGGAGCTCCAGACCAGGCTTGAGTTATTCTCAAAGCCTGACAGGAAGCTACAGGAGAGAAATAGGGTCTTTTGTTGACCAAGCACAGAACCAGGTATGTCAGGGGTGGGCAAAGGTGCTGTGGGTGCTGGGTGAATACAGTTTAGAACAGCCCAAGAGGACACCAGCTCCATCAGAAATGCCTATGTGAACAGTTGGGTTTAAGCAGGAACTTGAAGCCACATCTGCAGACGAGAAACTATAGACCTTAAGAGACTGACTCGGAAATGGGACAAAAGGCAGCAATTGTGTTTGTTTGCCTCGCCCTCTGACTTCACCCTTCCTGTTTCAGATGGGTCACCCTGACCTAATTTTCAGACAACATTTTCAGATTTCATAGAGCCATAATGAAGTCTGGATAGGTAAGAGCACAGAGCTCTTTCCTGGTAGGTTTGCATACGCATTTGGCCTTGGATTCAATGTGGTGGAAAAAATCTTCAACTGTATTTCTTTCCCCTGGTCCTGGAGTATGGTGTTTCCTTTATGAATCTTTCAGGTGGCTGCTGACAGGTTGCAGTGGTAGGATCAAAAGGGCCAGTACAGGAGTGCATAGTGCTATGGCTGAAGAAATCTGATGTGGGGTTTTCCATTTAAGCTAAACCTCTTCCTTCTCCAGCAGGGTTAAAGTTAATTCAGCTGTGCAGACTAATTTATATTCAGCTGCACGTGGCTATAAATGGTACTTTTTGTTCCTGACAAATATGAATATGATATTTGCTCTGAAAATTCACCATTTCTCATGCAAAATCTTTCCCCTTGTCATTTGTCTCCAAGATGTTGAATTTTACTTGGCAGATGGACAGTGCAGGAGGGTGGCCAGGCTGCGTGGGAAAGAGTGAATGCCTGGATAATGGGGCATCCTCTTTTTCTCTGAACTCTTGTGCAAGTTTTACTCATTTAATATGAAGAAATGCAAATGAGAAAAAACCCCTGTTCTTCCAAACTGTTGAGCGCAAAGAGAAGACATCTTCCACTGAGAGGATGGACAGAATAGTGGGCGATATAGTCACTGAGAGAAACCTTGTTTCAAATAATTTTCCAGACTGGGGATTGAACTTAAACAACAGAGCTGTTAGGACTCAGAGCTGTTATTCAAAGGCTTAGTGTATTTTTTCAGCTGTTCTTCCTGTACTGCTGTGTCTTTACTCTGGATGTGACGGTCTGGCATACAGACTTTCCTAACTAGCTGGAAGGAAGCACTCAACTTCACTCCACTGATGGGTGTTACCAAAGAGCATCCATTGCTACCAGTATGTCACAGGACTCATCATGCAATTTTTGACAGCATTAAGAGAGCCAAATCAGAATATCTCTGTTACTTAGGCAGTTTTGCCACTGCGTAACAAAGCTAGATGAAGTGAGTCTGTCTCAGTCTGTAAGTTACTCAATTAAGAATTTTTCAAGGATTTGAACATTTTAATTTTTAAAAGCTTCCCACTCTCTCTCAAAATTGGCAGGCTCTGCCACCCTCTTTTTTTCTTTCCCTGGAATTACCATCTCTGTCCTGTAAAAACTATGAAATTACCTACATAATGTCAGCCAGACAAACCAGTTTAAAAATTCCTGCTCATGCTTGGGAAATAATGGAAAAACTCTTCACACAAATATTTTATGTTGCAATGTCAGAAAATAGATATGTGTGTATATATATATGAACAATTTCACGTCATTTACCTTGCTCTGTGAGCTGGGAAAATAATGAAGAAAAATTATTAGATAATATTACGCTGTTGCCCATAAAACTGTTGCTCTCAGCACAGAAGAGCTGACTTTACATTCTGCCTGTTCCCAAACCCATCACATTAAACACATGAACTAAACCACAGGCACAGAACTGAGAAGCACAGGAGAAATGGAAAAGCTATTCAAGAACCTGGCAGTTGACAATGGGATCTTGAAAAATTATTTCCTTGGATCCAACTGAATTTCTTCTTCCCCCATTCCAGACAGGGCTCTGCTAGGAGAGAGCTTGGTTCACTGTGGTTGAACCAGCTGTTGAAATCCCAGCCAGTTTCTGAGTGAGAGAAAAACTAATCAGGAGCTGCCTTTATCAAGCTTTACTTTCCCGAGCACCTCTGTCTCCTCACTCAGGCAATGTGCTGCCCATCACCAAATCAACAGGCATCTTATTCCTGCTTGGTCCTTGAGCAGGTGCCTCTGCCTCCTGGCCCCATGCTCCTCCCTGTCACCCCACTTGCCTCCTGCCAAGTCATCTACAGGAGTGAAATAGTTCTGATGCTCTGATGGTTTACCCACTAGATTTCTGCTAGCACAGCACTATTGATCTAGGACCAGGGATACTTGCAGACCTGACAAACAATACATCTTTGACCAAGAGACCAAGGGGCCATCAGGCAGAGCCACGTGCTTCACACTTTGGTTTGATGATGGGCAGTGTGTTGCCCATGTACACACTCTTCTGAGTGTGTGCTCAGAAGAGCAGAACTTACTGAAGGAAGTTTATGATTACTTTTTAGCTCTTTCAAGAGCTGGCTGGGATTTCAACAGTAGGTTACAAAGGCTATTCATCAGACCTCAATTCTGCCCACTCCTTCACCTTAGTGATAAGTACTGCTGTGCATTTCAAAGACCAGTGCCAGTCCTGAATTCAAAGGCTGAGGCAGAATTCAGATTCTGGAAGTACAGGCTCTCACTCCCATTAGCATTTTCTGGCAATCCAATCTCCATGTCCTCACCTTTAACCAAATGGAGGGTACTTCAAGGCAGCAGTATGACAATGCATGTCACCTCTCTATGCCTTTGTTTGCAAGACCAATCTGGATTAAAAGAGGCTGGTGTTTCCCTGTTTGGCTGCCTGCCCTGGGTCACTGTGTGGGTGTCCCCACCATGGCTGAATAGGGCACTGCAAGGCCACACCATCTCTTCCAGATGCGCAGAGCCAAGCTCAAGCTTGTCCTGCCATATGGCTCTGCTACTAATCCTGTGTAAACAGCAGAGATGTTAAGGCTGGATGCATGGTTTTCACAGTTTAAACATAAGCCCAGGTTGGGCTTGCACTGAAATCCTGGCTCTGATGTAGTACTAAGCACAAGGACATCCATGGCTGGAGTACCTGGGGTCCTCCTGCCACAGAGGTGGCCCCAGCTGCAGCCCTCCAGCAGTCCTCCTCATTCACATGTGCTGCAAACTCTTCTCCAATGATGAGTAGATAAGAGGAATTGCCCATTTACTTTCATTTCAGTTGTTCGTGACTGGATCAAAGGATGTATGCTCTCTTTGCTTCGATTACGCATTTTGGTCTAATGTAGTCCAGATGGCTATTTCATCTCAGCCTTTATATTTATTCATGGCCTTTCTATTTAACTTTCCCAAAACAAATACTCACTTGTAGGCGTATATTAATTCAGGGAAAAGAACTGCCTCAATCAATATGTTGAAGTTAAGTTTCTATACCACAATAGGTCCTATGTACATAATTTCTATTTTTATTACCCCACTGCTGGCCTTGAATATATGAGAAACTTCTTTAAAGTGTTTACTTTGGCTTTTTCCTAAATTTACACAAATTACATCTTCCCTGATTATTAGATTTACAATATGCAGATATCCTTTCATTGACCTTTAAGTTAAACCTTCCTGCAAGCTTTGCCTGAATATTAGCAAATTTACAAAAATACCAAGGTGTCCAAAGATTTCCCAGCATGATATTGCACCACCTCTGACCACAGTGTGCCTGTCCAGCAGAAGATAAAATTTGTTACTGAATTTATGTGCAATCTTGCAAGAACTGTGTGAATGCAAAGAATGGAGAAGCTCAAGAGACCAATGAGACAAAAAGTCCAGATTTTTCAGTTTGCATTTACATCGTCTTTTAAACAGGAGCTGCAGTTTGGGTGCTATGAATTGCCTCAGAGGCCACTAGTGGAGAACGAAAGGCAGTGCCCGGCAGGAGGCTTCTGAGGAGGAGCAATGCCTGGCCCAGGGCTCAGAATGAGGGAGGGAACATGAGAAGCCGCTGGTTTATCTGTCTGGTATTTGATTTGGGCTTTTGGTCCTTTTCTGTAAAACAGGATTGCAGGTATACCTAAAGTAAGAACATCTGAAACTCAGGTGCAGTCAGGCAACAGACTTTAATTTTGTGTAATCTGATTTTAGTTTTGGTGATTAGCTGCTCCATTGTCAATCTAATCGTCATCTAAATCTAATTGTCACTGTAGCTTCTCTTCTGGAGCCAATACATGTTAATGTCTTAGGAGCTGGGTTTTGCTTCACAACTTCTCTTCTTAAATAACGTCTCCCAAGCCATTTACAGAGAGGAAGTGATTTCAGATCTAAGCATGAGGAAGCTGGTAGCCATCACTAGTCAATTTTTCTGTTGCAAAAAATGGACAATTTAATATTCTGGGTTTTAATATTGGCCTGAAAATCTTACATATATTTAGCATTCCTAATATAAACATACTTTTCATGACATAGATCCAGGTCTTCTTCAGCATTTTACACTCATGTTTTTATGTGAGTGACAGCTCCAGAAATCAGTGTGATATGGACAATACAGATCTCCAAGTTTCATTGAATATTGTTTTTTTTTGTTTATAAAACAGTTTCCTCCAGAGTTTTGATTTAAAATTGAAAAAAAAAAAGGATAGTGAAACAATTTATGACAGCCTTTCCCTCCCCTACCAACCCTGTTAAATAAAAAAGACAGAAATGCAGAGTTAACCTAAGTACAAATCCTTAGCCTGGGAGGAAAAGGAGACAGCAATGATAGTATCATGACAAGTTTTTTGTAATGCAACTTTCCTTTTGGCTGGACTTATGCTCCAAATGAAGCTTTAGGTTTGGATCCGTAGCCCAGCTGCTCTCAGGAGACACCATTCCAATCTTATCTTAGGCTAAAAGCGAAATAAAATGCTGTGATGGCTTGGAAGGGCAGATGAAAGACAGCCTGGTCTGTTGCATGTGGTGGGATAGCATTCTTAACACCACATGTGTATAGAACAGCTTCCACAGATCACGGCTCAACAGTCTTTGGACTCTCCACCCATGGAGCTGCCTTTAGGAAACCATAAAAAGCTTGTTAAAATTGCCCCCTAGTCCATGCTTCAGAGAAAATCCAAAAAGAACACATGTGAGAAAACAAGTGCTTTCCAATGAAATGACCTCAGACTAATTGGAAAAGCAGGACAATATGCAATCACCCTCAATGCAGTGATATTAGAGTTTGCCTGCACAAATTAAAGTCCACCCATCTGTCAATATTTCTCCAATTTCCAGTGTATTTGCTTATCCCCAGCTCTGAGGGGCACCAGTCACCATGGGTGAGCACAACGCTGTCTGTGGCTGCTGGGATGGACAGAGGCAGGACCTGCTCAGCTGGGTGCCATCCACACCAGCCTGTGGAACTTTCTAGGTATGTAAACCACTCCCACTGCTAGTAAACCTGAATGAGGTTTTGAATTATGTTTTGAATGATGTTTTGAATGGCATGGGTAAGACTGGGGCTGGCCTCACATGCCTGACACTTGACAGTGTTTTCTCTCTCAGATGGTGTCTGCTCTGCTCACTCCCATCAGTCTTCTGTCACCAGTAGCTGCCATAGGCAAGGAACCACCAGTCTTGGTGGCAGCACATGCAGAGATGGTGCGGAAACAATAGGGAAAAGAGGACAGCATATGGGATATTCGGGGCTTAAGAGGCAGTCTTTCCAAGAAAAGACAGAGAGACTGTTTCTCTCCAAAACCTCCACTGTCAAAGGTCTCAGTGCAGAGCCTCGCAGCTTGGTTTCAGAGTCACTGTGCATATCCTGGGCAGTGTGAATACTTTCAGTTGCTGTGGCTACAAGAAGAATTGTTAATTAGTCGATTTTCTGGGTAAGCAATAAATGCACATGTTACAATGAAATTTGGCCACGAATTTGCTGGATGGAATTTCCGTCCCTTAAATAACATCCTTGTGAGCATCCCTTCCCAGGCTTACCCATGCCAAACTACCCAGTACTTTGGTGGGTGTAGACTCGTGCAGGGTGAGCAGCACAGGAAGTCAGCACAATATTTTGGGTTATTCTTACCAGTTCCTGCATTAACAGCTGAAAGTTTCTGCAAGAATTTGGATTGTAACTATTTGATGCATCCTGCACACGCACACCCCCCTGTAATGATCACACAGAAATTTAATAACCATTAATGATGTTGAAAACAGAAGCCAGGTTTCTTACTGTTTACTATTATTCATATTATCTTGGATTCACTTTATTGCTGTGATTTCCTTTCCTCTATTTTAACTCAGCTGCACAGGCAGTCTTCAGCCAGAATGCTGACAACTGACTAGATTGGTGTTATATGCATGAACTCTGAGAAAGTCTGATGGCACAGCATGAGCTGCTTGGAGCTGGCAACAAGTCATAATATACCCCAAGTAATTTTCCTTTTCTGTTCATTTTTGTAGTCTTGAGTGATGATACTCTTCTGGATTCTGGATCACTTTTGGACAACAATAGGATCCTACACTGTTTTGAGAGTTTGTTATTGTTTTTAATAAATATCACTGTAGTACCATGTGGGAATGTAACTCATGGTTGGAAATCAAGAGGTCATCAGTCCTATGCCCAGCTTGGACAGGCTGAGTCAAATATTCCTTGGGGTACCTCTATGTGGAATATGACAGTGTAAGTGCAGTTCTAAGGAGCTGGAGGCAAAGCAGGTCATAGTAACCTTGTGTAGAGTGCCGGAGAATGGACTCTGCATGGGCCAGCTTGTACCTGAGGGTAGATTTGACTTCTGGCAAGCTGTTGGCTGGGTAGAATGATGCATGAGGGTGGCTCTGAGTGAAGCATGTTACCAACTCTTCTGGCATGAGATTGGTATCCAGGAAGCATTAATTTTAGGAACAGAACGTGACTTTTGTTGAGGGGAAGTACACAGAGAGCTTTGTGTAAAAGGCATATGACTACAAAAGAAGGATGATTACTTCCGAATTGTGAAATAAATGAAAGTGGTTTGTATGTTGTCTTTCTGTGGTGATGCTTATAGACAGCAGTTGTACAGCAGCACTCGTTTCCTTTTTGGAAATATGCTGTAGACCACAGGAAATTGCTAAGTCTAAATAAACAGGTTTATTAACTAAATAGGAAAGCTACCAAGTCTGGACTCTTGTGATCACATTTCCTATCACATTCTGATAACTGTTTGAAATTCAGGCAGAAATTCTGAAACTCTAAGTAGCAGAAACCACATGGACTGTCCCTGACTTCAGCACGGCTGCACAAGAATGTGAAGAGGGACTGAAGTATTGAGTCATGCAGCCTTAGATATCTCACCTAATCTTCACAGCATAGGATCTCAGACGGTTCTGACTACCCAAAATTTTGGATTGCAACTCTTCTATTTCCTTGCCATTTTATCACTTCCTTCACCTTGAATGGAGACTAACTTTGCACTATGGAGCTAATTTGTTCTGGCAAGTTGGAATGTGGTAGTCATCATATACCAGAAATTGCTGCAGCAGAGCATACCTGCTTCTGAGATCCCACCAAAATGACTTGACCACCTTGGAAACAATGGAAGTAATAGCAGTGCTGTATTAACTTAATACTGCCATGAGGGGAAAAGTGAATCCCACAGAAGCAGGCACAAGAGGCTTCTGACCACATGACATAATGGAAAAATATAATGCTGAAAAATGTTGTTTTGAGGCCATTTGATTCATTGGTTTCCTCTTTGGAAATTTAAAAGAACTAGAGAAAACTACCCTAGAAATAGAACTGAACCAGGTAATACCATTATTCAGGAATAAGAAGGTACCTTTTGCTATCATAGTGTGGGCAATGATTGACTAAATGCATTCATCAAAGGTTAATATCTGAAAACAGCACTGGCCAGCATTTCTGTGACTCTGAACAACACTCCATGGGTCAACTGTTTGATGCTGCAAGTTGTCCTCTGGGAACACAGCTGGTACCATACGGATGGAAAAAGAGCCTATAGCTTTCTAGGAACTTGGATATCTCAGGTCGCTAAGAAGTAGTCCAACAGCTCGTTGAAGTCCTTTACTAAATGGATCAAGCTTCATCTTAAAACTCATCAGCTTATTTTGTCCCTACTGGCCTGACTAGGAAGCTGACCCACAGCCTCCATGTCCTTGGATGGCCAGGAAAGGATTTGCAGAGAGCAGTTGCCCAGGCCTTGCTTTGGTAGGCTGGAAGAGCCAGCTCCATGCACTTCTGTCTAGTAAGAGTAGACTGGGACAACCAGAAAGCAAGAAAAAGGGGTGGAAAAGCTCTTCAGGAAGCTTTTGAGGTGTTATTCCCTTCATTAGTCAGGGCAAGGAGCTGCCTGTCTGTCCTGCATTTGTCCTGACCAGGCTCACAGGTTTCACTCCTGCTAAATCCACAATGGGAACAGGAGGGAACAGGAGCTGCCAGCTCCTGCCTTGTTGCAGGTCAGGATGCACCTGGCACATGTATTGATGCCTAGGAACTTCAGTCCTCCTAGTTTCAACAAGTTAGACATGGCCTGTTGCTCCTTCCTCTCACTTTTCTCAGGGTTAGTTCATCCTTTCTGACTGCTGGTAGCCAGAATTTAACATATACCTCTGGATTACATTTTACCCATGGCTTGAAAATTAGTATCAACAATTCCCATTTCTACTAGAAATGTCTCACTGCTTACAGAACTGTCTGTCACATTTCTTTGGTGATTTATAGCCTGACAATGACTGAGGCACCTACATCTTTCCCTTCCTCTATCCCTTTTAATTCCTGGTTTATTGTAGGAATCTTCATTTGTTACCCTTGAAATCCTGAATTCTCACTTTTCGTTCCACTTTTTTAGGTTCCATCTGTTACCTGTGCCTTCAGAAGAGTCACCTCATTCTCCCCATCCAATACCTACATCACCTACCTGACAAAATTCTAGAGCTCTATGTCTTTCTCATTGGGATTTCTCCTTGAACTCCCCTCTTCCCCATTTCAACAAATAATACCCCTCGTATACTGCCATCAGTTGGTTCACTAAATCCAGGTGGATGAGATCTGTGATCCTTAAAATTTCCACAATCCATCAATCAGCGCCTTATTAAAGAAATATCTCTACATCTATCATTTTGTCCCGTTTTCCAGTTACCTTCATGCTTGTAAATACTTTTCCCCACAGAATGTGTTTTTAGTTGTGCAGAGCCTTCAAGAACTGGACTTCATGGGGATTAGGTGAATAGTGTGAGGATTACCTAGTTTGTTTTCCTCTTTGCTCCCTTTTTAAATATGGCGAGTTCATTCTCTTAATTCTGAAGCTGTCCACTGCTGTTCCTGACGTGAGATATTACTCTACATCACTATCAAATCTTCGCTTTTGTACGGCAGGTCTTCAAGTAAAACTCATGCAGACTTTGCTCTCCAAGTATGTTATGGGTTTATTTTATGGAAAACTTTTTCCCCTCTGTTTACAAGCAGGGCGATGCACAGCGGGGCAGGGGGATGCACCTGCTTACACGGCGCCGGAGCCCCTGTCCCACGGCAGGGTGTCGCGGGCCCGGCCCCTTCCCCCCCCCCGGCTGCCACAGCCTCGACACGAGGCAGCTCCATGGCCCCTCAGGCTGGGGTGCAGTTTAGGAGCCCCATCCCCAGCGCTGCCGAGAGCGAAGCTGCTGCCAGTCGCAGCCGCGGGACCCCCACCCGCTGTGGCCCCGTGGCCTCCTGGCAGCAGGAGCTGAGCCCCAGCCCACCGGGGTGCAGCAGAACTGCATGGACTTGCGGCTGCCCACCTCCCCACTGTGGCGAGCTCCCAGCGCCAGAACGCAACTCTAAGCCCGGCACCTGCCCCGGGCTNCCTGACGGCGCCATTCTTAGACCACGCGGTAGCTGAAGCTGGGATACCAGGGACTGTTTTCTAACAGCAGAGAGCCTCAGGGGCCAACTCGGATCCCTTCCCTGCATCATACGCTTCCGGTTTGGCCAAAGAAACTCACCCCACCCTTTTATTTAATTTTTTTGCCCCTGCCTAGCTTCGGATACTTAGTTTAATTTTCTGGTTTTTATATTGTTTGATAAGGGTGTTTTTTAACATAAGGGTGTTCTTAACATATATTTTTATCTCTGTTTTAATAAAAGTTTTCTCCATCTTTATACTCAGATGAGTCTCGAAAATTTAATATTGAATTCATTTTAATTCACTTCCACTGTCCCTTTTAAACGGCGACAAAGTATTACTTGTATCACAGTATTTGGTGATAACAAGGATGACTAAATGATGCAAAAGGTGGATTGACTGGCAGCTGGGAGATGTCTGTCCTCTGCAGGGAAAAGACAAGTCACAGAGTGGGTGGGAAAGGGCATGGCTCTGTCAGGATGGCAGGGGCCAGCGGAGAGGTACCTTCAAGCATCCACCACTTTTGCTTGCTGTCCTGGACTGAGCTGTGCTTGAGACTGATGCACCTGGCTCTACATGATCCAGTGCAGCACATGGCTGTGAAGGGCAGAGCTGAGCCCTGTGTCACTAAACAAGAACAAGTATCTAACTCTGACAGAGACGAAACTAGTTCATGCCTTAAAGACAACAGTGGCAGGTCACTGTTGTGGGAAGGAGCTTGGATGTGCAGTTATGATGTGCAGTTATCTCTCTGTCCAACTAAGAAGCAAGGCTAATGGGGGCAGTCCTGTGGAAGGATAGTGGCAATCACCAAAGCCGCTGCACCACCCAGAAGTGCAGCTCCAGGAAGGAACCCAAGGGGACTTGCTTGATGTTCACCCAAACACCCCGAAAATCACTCTGGAATCAACATCTACAACAACATTTTAAAGAGCTGTATCTCAACATAAATTTCAAAGCGGGGCTGAATTACTTGCAATTTTGTATTACAGTCATGTTATGCTTGAAGGCTGAAGTGTCCATGAGGGTTGTTCAAATGCTATTTTTGCTTCTGCAAATAAAGGAGTCCTTGATACCAAATTAGTGACTATATCCCCCAAGTATGCTGTCCTGTCTAAATATGGAGATATTAGTAAGCATTTGTTTTCATTGTCTGAAAAAGGAGGAATTGCTGTTTCCATTTGTTTCCTAAATTTTAATAGGGAAAAGAAAAAAGCTTTTGGACAAGGACACTTTTTTATTTTCCCAAGAAAACTTACTTCTGTGTGTGCAATATTGGCCTTGCTTCTGCAACAAAAATATTCTTTCAGGGTATTTTGATGATGTCCCTTGGGGAGACATCATCATCAGCTGTTTTCCAGATGTTTTAGTCTTTCTTAATCACACTCTTTCACTAGCCATGAGATTTGATTCTAAGCTGAAGAACGTCATTGCATTCAGCACAGCTCTTCTGAGTCTTCAGGAAGTGTTTGGCTTTTGCAGCTTACAGGCATGAATTTAATTAAAGGATAAACAGAAATAGATCTATTTACAGGGTAGTTATGCATACAACATACCATTGGCAGCCTAGAGCTACCAGATTTGCCATGAGGAGATACACGTTCAGGAGTTCATGTGTTTTATGCATCAGGTTGAAGTTTATAATTCTGCCATGGGGAATGAAAGGTGCCTTGCTATTCTGAATACTTACTATCACCAGAAAATGCTTTTGTCTTGCTGCCCACCTCTGTCTAGGTCATTTATGAGCCTGTTGAACAGCAGGTCCCACCACAAATTGCTAAAAATCTCTTGGTGACCTTCCTTCATTGCAAAAATTTGTGTTTTGTTTCCTTTCTTGTAACCAATTCTGCAGATTGACAAGGGTTCTGGTGAGGAATATTGTCAGAAGTCTTTGGTCAAGCAGCAAGGTGGTCTGATTCTCTGCATCTGCCAAGAGTCAGTGCACAGCGGTTCCTCCATCAGCTCCGTGACACAGGAGTCTGCCTTTACCCTAAACACCAAACTTTGCCTTTTAGACTGAAGATCTCCATCAAAAAGACAGTTTTCCCGCTTGTTCAAGTGACTCTTTGTAGTTATTTATTCCTGCTTGTAATAGAGGTAAACTGCTCCTTAATGAAAACCATATCCTACACGTCCACTTCCTATTGTATAATAATAACAACTCGTTGTATACTTCTGCTCTTAAAAGTAAATAGGCTGTGCATGTCTCAGGGAGTTTTTGAAGGTCCTTGTTTGGTGGGCTCCAAGCTGTGAATGAGGTCCCTAGGTTTCCCCTGGAAGCCTAAAATGCAGACAACAGCCCTCTGTGCAACTGGGATCATGTTTGCTACAAACATGGCCATCCTGACATTTTCCTTGCTCCACCAAGGGATGTAGTCTTCAAGTAGCATAACAAAATGTGGGAGTATTTTTGACAATTAAGATCCTATTATTTCTCGAAAAGCAGCTTGTGGATTTTTTTGAAAAGTAGTTTTTTCCATTATGTTCTGTAAAAATTGAAGTATTTTCTTTTCATTGTCCTTACATTATGCCTTTAGGCATCTTTGTTTTGAGGCATGTTGAATTCAATGAATTTCTCTTGTTTTCGTTAATAAAGGACTGAGTCCTACAAATACCTGAACACAGCAGAGCTTTATGGGAAGTGGACATAGCCAACTTTGTATACATCCTCACTCTTTGTTACCTTCCTAGAAACATATCAGCCAATATTTTTTTTTTCATAAAGAAGGGGAAAAAAAAAGATCCTGTTTATATGGATGATAAAAATAAATATTTTTTTTAATGGATGCCAAATGTTAGGCTAGCAACCTTGAGAGCTTTTTCATGCCTCATAAAAATGCAGATGAAGGAAAAAACCTCTAAGAATTATTTTCATGTTTTACTCTGGATTTTCCCAGTTATCAGACTCCTGGGATTTGCAGTTTTGGAAAGAATGATGTGGTGTGGTCCCTTCACTTTGCAAAGCCTGGGAGTACATGAGGTGTCCTTTTGCCAGACAAGACCTACCATCTCCTTCCCATTCTCCCATTGCCTCCGCTATTCAGAACACATCAGGGCGATCACAAGGGCCACGAGCATTCTAGGATGAGCCAAGAAACCCTGGCACTGACTCTAAGTACCCACATGCCTGGGCTGGAGAACTGGCCAGGAAATGTGGTCCTGCTGTGCTGGCCTCAGCTGATCTGGTTACTCACGTTTCTCTTCTCACACTACACGTAGACACATGCAAATACCTTCCCAGGCTTGTTATTAGCCTGTTCTGAGCACAGACATTGTAAGTGTTTCATCCTCCAGAGCCATCTCTTTGTTTCTCTCTCTCCAAATGCATGGTGCCAGCCAACTTGGATAGTAGATCTTATTTATGTGGCCGTGCCTTGGCATTTTTTGCTGCACTGGGTTGTGACCCCCATCCATCCTTGACTTCTTCATGACAGGAGGAAAGAGCCTAAACATCAAAATTCTTAAAAATGTAAGGTAGAATAATTGGTTTTGTGTCATTTATTTTTGTCTGCAGTCAACCACTGCTGTGGGAGGAGAAGTTGACAGAAGTGAACAGCAGAGTAGGTGGATTATGCGAGCCCATGGGCAGTTCCTGTTACCACCGACCCATCTCTGATGGCTGCAGAGTCCCACAGAGTCGGAAAGGGAAGTTTTTCTGATGTGGGAATGCTTGAAATTGTTTGGACACCTGCTCACATACTTCCACAAATCTCAGTTAGGGAGAGGAAGAACCACAAAACACATACATTAGAAAGTAAGAATTGCTGGGGCCTGGGGTTTTTGTTTGTTGGTTTGTTTTTTTTCTTTTTTTTTTCTTTTGTAAAGGAAATGGATGCAGGTAAGGAATGTGGATTCTAATTTCTTGGCATTTGATGATTCAAGCGCATAAGAGGTACAGCAAAAATCTAACCCACAGTTTGGCAGAGTACAATGTCATTATCCCGTAGGAAGCACAGACCATTTATTTCAGTGCTCTCTCTTCCCGATTTATAACTCCCATGTAAACTTTATGCAGACTTCACAGAGCAGGACTGTGGCAGATTCAAGGAGTAAGGTCTTTTCTGTACAGTTACATTAAAACAAACCTCGTGCTTGCCAGAGGCAGCCTCCAGTTTGTTTTCATAAAGAGGAAGTGCAGTGAACTTCTTCATGGAGCCTTCACTTATGATCTTCCTCATTTTATTTCCCCTTCATCTTAAAATAGACCTTTTAGGGTGAAAGTTAATGGTTCTACTTTGTACAAGGGAAGCATAACAGAACGCTGTGAGATGAAATGTAGTAGCTAGTCCAGAATGACACAAGGAAGAAAACAGCTTCAGCTGCAAATGCTGAACCAGTCAGGATGTGAAAATTATTTCTCTCCTTCAAGTTGAAACAAAAATGTAGCAGAAAATATAATTTCTGGGAGGCATGACCAATAGTCCCAGGATCAGTTGTAAAAAAAGGGAAATCGTTTAAATGTATAAAGTTTGCGTCAGGAGTTGTTGGAGGGCAGAGAAGAAGGAATTATTTGCTAATTATGCCATACATTTTAGAGGTTCTCCTCATTTATTCTAGTCACATACATACTCACTATTTTACTACAGAGAGCTATTTAGCCCGCAGAGAATCACATTTCAATGTGCATGCATTGTAAAACCACTATAGGGAGAGTGTTTAGTGAGCAGCTAATGACTTCCTTAAAAGGATAATACAGTTAACAGTTGAGAGGATGTACAGCTAAATATGGCCCTTATAAAACTTAGAAGATTCCATTAAAAAACAGACGTGCAGGAAGTGTCTAGTTCCTATTAGAACTGATTGTACACAGTTGCATGGGAAGAAATAAATTTAGTGTACAGAATTTTACATCACATCCTTTGAAAGCACTGAGATTCTCTGGGATCTGCAAATCTGTGCATCTGGTCCACATACACATATATACACACACAAACAATTAACTGGGATGCAATTACTTTAAAGGAAAATGTGCATCTAAAAGTCAGAATACATATCCTGAAGTGAAGGATAATGTTCTACTGACTGCAGCAGGCTTGCAGTTGTTGACTTACAGTCTAACCTGTAAGTTAGGCTCTCCTCTTACTGATACAACGCTCACACAGGGGGACGCCAGGTCTGTGCAAAGGAGGAAGAAATCCATTCCTGTAATTTCTGTGTTAGAGAAGCAATGTCACTGTCTTCTTTGATATAATTTTCTAATTTGAAAACTAAAACAGAGACAATGCTAAAATTTCTTTCATCAGACCAATCAATTTTATGAATAGCAATTATACATTCAGTCTTACTCAAGTTAAACAATTTAATGGGACTTTGTGTGTTTGTTTTCAAGGTATTTTCAAGAAAAAGATCTGGAGCCAGGATCATTTAGCATTGAAAGGTCACTGTTCACAGGAACCTGAAAAACCTTTCTCAACTGTATTTGAAATGATTTTTTTTAATTCATTTGCAAGGACATCAGAGAATCAATTTGCCCCTAGCCACAGACTTGATGCCAGTGAGTAAAGCCAAGAAAATCACCCAGAGAACATCAAGACAAATCCCTGATGAAATCCAAGGCAAAATTGCCTACCAGAAACCTAAAGAACTGCACTCAGAGGATGTTCATGGATCCAAATGCAAGCTTTTTCTTCCCCTCAAGAGACTCAATTTTCATTGACACAGTGAAGCTTCAAGCTTGTACTGTGAGGATGCCCTGACTGGGTCCAGGACCATAAAAAGTAGTGAAGTTTCAGGTGTGTGGGTTGCCTGCAGACAGTGAGGGCTCTCATCAGTTACTTGGGCTGCTCTGCAGTCCACAGCGGCAGCAAGACCCATGTGGAGTTTCCTTGCTACACACTGGCTTTTGATCTGGCAACTTAGGAGTAATCAAGAAAAGAAATGTTTAAAACAAATATAATTATAGCATAATCAAGGTTGGATCATCAAGTCCAACCACTAAACTGGCACTGCCAAGTGAACCACTAATTCATGTTCCTAAACACCAGATCTACACATCTTTTAAATACCTCTGGGGAAGGTGACTACACCACTTCTCTGGGCAGCCCATCCCAATGCCTGAAAACTCTTTTGGTGAAGAAGTTTTTCCTCATAGCCAATCTAAACCTCTCCTGGAAACTTGAAGCCATTTCTTCCTAGCTTGTTACTTGGAAGCAAAGACTGACCCCCACTTTACTGAAGCTTCCTTTCAAGTAGTTTAGAGAGAGATAAGGTCGCCCCTGAGCCTCTTCTCCAGGCTTAACAACCCTAGGTCCCTCAGCCACTCCTCATAAGACTTGTGCTCCAGATCCTTCACCAACTCTGTTGCCCTTCTCTGGGCTTGCTCCAGCACCTCAATGTCTTTCTTGAACTCAATTCAAATCCCAGAACTGGACACAGGACTTGAGGTGTGGCCTCATCAGTGCTGAGTACAAGGGGAGAATCACTGCCACACTGTTGGTCTTGCTGGCCACACTGTTTCTGATACAGGCCACACTGACACTGGCCACACTGTTTCTTGGCTGCCTGGGCACACTGCTGGCTCATGTTCAGTGGACTGTCAGTCAGCATCCCCAGGTCCTTTTCTGCTGGGCAGCTTTCCACTTGCTCTTCCCCCAGCCTCTAGTGTTGCATGGGGTGGTTGTGACCCAGGTACAGGATTCATCACTTCATCTTGTGGAACCTCATGCAGTTGGCCTCAGCCCATCAATCCAGCCTATCCAGACCCCTCTGCAGAACCTTCCTACCCTCCAGCAAATCCTACAGCCAAATATCCTTGAAACCTCTTACCCTGCAGCACCCCAAAATAATACTCATCCTTTGGTGCCCAGTCTATCATAAAGATAGAAGTTTGAAATTCAGATTGGTAGAAGAAATCAGCATTCTCATCATGGAAAAGTCCTTCTTTGACAGGTTGATAAGGATGTATCTCTGGTACTCAATTTTATTCATATGCCAAGGGGAAAATTAAACCAATGTGGCAGACACATCTGGACTCACAATACCACTAAGCAAGAGGGAAGTGAAGAGTATCACTACTGAAAAGAAGAAGGTTTTAAAACTGAAGAGGACTTTTCATTGTGATGCCTGGGTTTAACATTGTATTTTTATTACTACAGATGGTTTTGTGGGGAATATGACGGCTATCCTGCTGTGATGGAAGAATTATGTTCAATTTAAAAGCCTGAATTTCCAGTCTACAGGTTTTGTAGGAAATAAAGAGCTTCACACAGGAAATGAGCAGAAGTCTCTCTGTGGCACAAAACATTTACAAATTATTGATTTGTCATCTGATATTTAACGGCTTACCTTGTGTCAAGAGTATGGCACTGACACAAACTTTGCAAGCAGCACCAACAACCAGCTTCCTAATAGTCCATGCAAAATGAGTGCATTCTCCAGTATCTCTTGTCATATCCTTTTTCCAGCTCTGCTGAAGTGCTAGGACTAACAGATGCTCTACCTGTGGCTTATCGATAGTTTGTCCAAAGCTGGAGTGATACATTTATGTATTCACATACATAAAAATATAAGCAGATTACAGAGGTGCTGCTTAGAAACCTCTTTTAGCAACAGAATCAGCACACAAGTTCTTCTGCTGAGTCTGAGTCATAATGACTTAACAATGACTAACATGAGCTGCTGCACAAGACAACAACTAGCTCTGGTGGGACTCTTTGTAGGACTATCACCAACCTTGCCCTTTCCAGACTAACTGCTAAGGTCACTAATATTATTATTGTCACTCAGTTATTGATTTGGACAAGCTGTGAGACCCCTAAACACCTTCTAGAGGACTGTTTTCCTAAGAAAGGCTCCAGCAAAGGAAAGATAAGTCAGGTTTCAGCCATGTTCAGGACACCTATGCCTGTCTGGAAGGTGCAGGCAATAGGCAGGCCTGGGAGGTCACACAGAAGGCTTGTAATCTTGCCTGTGACCTCCTTGGAACCAGCCACAGTGGATGAAGGTGTTGACTAAACCAGTTATTGCAAAGCAAACAGCCTCTCTGAAAACAGCTGTAAAAGGAGGCGAGGAGTGAACGTGCTGGCCACTGGTGGTGGTCTGTATGGCAGGGGCTGTCCCATTAGCCCAGGCTCCAGGACTCAGCCAAGGAGAGGTTGGCACTGAACCAGAGCCTTGCTCAGCTCCCTGAGCTACTCCAGGAGGAAGATGAGAGGAGCAATGTCTGAAGTCTCCCCCAGAGATGATGTCCAAGAACCAGACAAACATTCCACCATTAGTCTCCACTGGCAGCTTAGCTGAGAAGGAGCTGGAAAATGTAGCGCAGCATCAGACCCTCGCTGATGGCAGATATGTCAGCTGTGCATTAAGGTCATCTCTTCTGTCTTCATCTTTTATATTCACACTCTTTTGCTTACGATCCCTCAGTAGAGCCAACCTTTGCTAGACTGGGAATATAAACACATACTTTTATGAATATCAACTCAGAGCCAAAGCATTTGGCTACAAAACTGGAGACAAACAGGACATACCATCACAAGCAAAGAGACGGGACCACCACTCAACTCCTCAGAGGCCACTGGCTTCTGAGAGGACTAACCAAGAGGGAGGTGACACATCCCTCCAACCACCCTCCAGACGTGCATGCAGCAGCAGCAGTCCTCACTCCGGGGTGTCTGGAGCTCCTCTCTTTGCAGCAGCCACACAGCCTTGTTGCCTTCAGCCCTGTGTGCCAGGCTCCTGGCACCTGAGTGTCAGCAGCAGGAGCAGCATCTCACCTTCACAGTTGAGGGAGTTGAGGGTCTTTCTCGGGTAACCACTAACAGGCTCCTCCAAGTGGAAAACAGACACAGGAATGCAAATCAGAGATGGATCAGCCATGCTGCAGCAGCACCTCCACAGTCTGTCACCCACACCAAGTTCCCAGGGAGCACATCAGAGGCAGCCATGGTTAATTGCTGGTGACATCTATGCTTAGCACAGGTCAAGCCCTGGCCCTGCCTTTCTCAAAACAGGCTTAATAATTATTAACTTCAGGCTGGAGGAGAAAAAACCAAAATTTTAACTAATAACCCTGATTTCCAAGTATACACAAACCAGGAATTTTTTAACATTGGCTCCACCTGACTTTCTGTTTGCCTGGGAAACATTGAACTGAAGCTTTACCCCCTTCCTGCAGTTTTATACCAAGGGAAGGCCAGAAAATCTAGAGTGATGAAGTGAAGTCAGAGACATGCCCTAGTCAGTGGGTATGTGGCCATGCTGACAGAACCGGAGCTTCCTTTCTTCCCCTTTCCTTATAAATTCATTTGCCATCATGTCAGTTCACTTGAAACTAAGCCGACTTCTTTTCTTCCTTTTTTTTTTTTTTATTTTAATGATGCACTCTGCAGCCGTTGTGTAGCCTGAGGGGCTCAAATGGCAAGTAAATGGATATTGCCCTGCAAGCTGCATTGTGCCATACAATTGCCATCCTCTCCTAAGTCTTAAAAGCCAGGGCATGATGTGAATTACAGGCTTTTCTTCTCCATGTGGGGCTCACAGCTTATAGTCCTAAATTACATTTTGTCAGCCTGTTGTCAAAGCAAGATAGGAGACCATTAAAAATAAGCTGCAGTTATATAAGTGTTCATGAGTGTCTAAATATTAATGTCAGGACTCTGCATAATGGCAATGCTCTAAATAATCCTTTTTAGCCTTTGTAGTTTAATCTTCGTTCATATTTTATCCATTAGTTACCTCTAAATAGCATGGTTCTTTTGATAAGTAAGAGGCTGTGATAAACAGTCACTGAAATTTCAACATTCTTGTCTTTCACTGCCGCAATCAAAAATGACTGTATTCCTGGGGCTGCTTGGTCTTTGGTATTTTAATTGCAAATGAACTACACAACCTGCAGCAGTTTAAACAACAACAACAACACAATTAATAAAAAGCAAGGATCCCAGTGCCCATCTCATGCCTTGATCTACCATCTGCAGAGGTATTTGAAATCTCAGCTCACTCACAATTATTAGCACTTAACTCGCACCACTTTTCTACAGAGTGTTTTTACTGGCTTCCAAAGCTTACCAATAAAATGCTGCCTTCATGACAAGGTGATGAGATAAAATGATAAAAGGCAGGAATCGGAAGCTTTCACACTGTGCCTAACTAGCTGCCAGTGTCCACAACTGATCTGTTGTGTCAGTGAATTGCCAGGCTGAAGGCCCCAGTGGTGGGCACTACAGGTGCTGTAGCATCCAGCTGTAGAAGAGGAGGATTTAATTTATTTTATGTGCTGATATTTTATTTTATTTTATGTGGTGATATGATACAATCACCACCCTACCAGTGCTTTCATCTAGAAAAAAATTATTTATGCCTGAATGCAAAGGGTGTAATGTGCTGTGAGCATGGTGTTGAGAAAAATGGGAAATGGAAAAATAAATTCCATAAATACCCTAGACCTCCATTTCTCAACAAATGCAATGAGAATCCCATTGCTTCAGTATCTTGTAAATACATCACTACATCAAACTACATCAGCCGGTTATAAAGTTTTAAAATCCATTTCCAAAATGTTAAGTAATCTATTTCTTAATTGATATTATACTTGCTTAAATAAAAATAACCAAACAAAAGGGATCAAAAAACTGCAAGAGGACTCCCAGCAGGATGACTGTAACCATTTACAGCATTCCATTACCATTGGTTAGGGCCATAGAGTTTCTCATATCCCCCCAGTGTCAAAGGAATGCCACGCAGATACCTGAGAAAACAATTGTTATTAAGGAATTCCTCACCATTAGACTTTTGGACAAGGAAATTTCTAGATTGAGATACAATCTCGTGTTTGGAGATCCTATTGTGCAAGACTTGCCATTGCATTTGGGTTCTAAGGAAGTTCTGACAAGAATACATACTGATGAGAAAGTACTGGTGCCAAATGATTCATGGTGTCATGCTGGAACCTATTGCAGAAATAAAAATTGGTAGCAGAGAGCATCCCAAACTCTGGCCTACAAAGCAGATCCTACAGTGTGAATCATGTTGGAGTAATGCTGTCTCCTTACTTCCGATGCTAAATTGCCTAAAATGTTGCTAAAAATATAACTATTGCCTAATATTACCCTTATATGTAGTCTTTTTGCAATATTATCTTGCAAGCCGTATGGGGAAATCCTCCCACCCATGTGATAAATATATTTGATAACTCTTCAGAATCTAAATTTTCCAGCGGAGGCACTCACTTTCCCTATTTTAAGCACATCCTTTCTAATCTGGTCAAATGAATGTGAGTATTAGATCATCAATGAGGTGAAAAGGAACCCTCAAAAGAAAAGAAACCCAAAGCTTCACTTTTTTTAACCCTGGAACCCACTGATGTGGGAAAGACTTGTGTGGAGGACTCACTGCCAAGCCTTGCTTTTTCACAGCCTCAAAATCCTGCAGGGCACCGGAGATGCTCAGCGCTCACCAGGAAGTGTTGTGGAGCAGTGAATGGCACAGTGCATTGCTGCCCTGACACAAAATGTCTCGGATGACTATCACCATTTTTCTGAAATATCCATGTGGAGTAGCTGTGTTTATGTTATATCAGGGCTTCTCTTTACAGTAATAACTCATACATTTTCACCGTATTACCCAGACTCTCTAGAGTATTCCAGTGTCCTGAATGAAAGCAGAAATAATTAGGTACCATTGCAGTGTCTAAATGTTATTTGATTTTGAACACCAACTTTAAGAAAATCAATCACAAATAAAAATTCAGCTCTCTGATCTTTTTTTATAAAGATTTTTGGCTGCTAACAGAGTGCTAATCAGGGTAGCATTTACAGATTCTGTACATAATGGGTGACACTAAGCTTTCTTTTTTCACTAAACTTCTTTCTTCAAACTTTGCAGAGGGGTTGCAAAATTATATATTTTTACAGTAAATGCTTAGAAGCTGTTTGCACATATAGTATTTACACAAGGTTAATATTTTCTTTTTCTGTTTGTGCATCCACAGATGTCCCTATACAAATGTGCACATGTGTATGCAGACACACGGGGCTAGTTGGTAATAGAAATCTGCACTTTTAATGTATTTTTAATACCCTGGGTACAGTGGCATTGTCTTACTGATATTTTGACAGTATTTTTACCACTGTCAATGCCTAAAAAAATTCCATGGAAGTTGATGATGAGCTGTAGAAGAAATGTGTCTTCGCAGCAGAACGGCATTGTTTTCTGTCTGCTGTTCTCACCTCTTCTCTTTAAAATACTTCAGCCATCTAATCCGGGATCAGAAACGACACTGTGCCACTTAAATTGCCAGTTGCACAAAGCAAGTCCTGAATAGTGAGTGGCTGAAACAAAAAAAGTTTGTGCACAATCTGTACTCTACAAATTATCTGTCCAAGCAATTCAGTGGCTGCTTATAAAGAATAAATACATTTGAGGAAATAGGTGGGGGTCCACAAAATGACCTGCTAACCACCATGCAGGACAAGGGATTCACATATCCTCACAACATCTACTTCATTGTCATGGAAAATTAGAGTGTGATATCTAGGAAATACTTCTAGGGGAGTCTGCAGTGACCTCTATTTGTTGCCTAATATTTTGATTCGGGCAAGGTTTTTCCAAGGGCATTTCCTGTGAAGCTCTGATACCACCCTGATGTGCCCCTGCCTTGGGGAGCAGGGCTGTGAGAGAGATGACCAGCCACCATGTGCTTCAACATAGCTGAAAGCAGAGGAAGGATGATGCTAATCCCACACTTTTTGATGTTTCCAGCACTGGACAGGATGTTTTGCTAGGAAATGCTGGCAAAAGGTACTGGAGGCCTTTTCAGGAGGCACAGGGAGGGATAACGAAGGAGGAGGGATGCAAGGAGACGTACAGTGGTGTGGGCACATGAGCCAGTGCTATCACCCAATCAAGGACTGATGCACTGTACCTTTCACATGCCTCTAACCCACATTCCAAGCCAAGGAAACTGCTCTCCTTCTTATCATCATGTTTTACACATGGCCTGCAAAAAGCATACAGGAAGACACATGGAGTAGTTCCTATTCTCAGCAACTGTTGTGTGCATGCCAGAAACAGGCTTTGGTTCTTTGCTGGCTTCCAGTTTGTGTTAACGAAATACAGTGAAAGCGATTGCTGAGCAAAGGCAGAACTGGAGAGAGCTGCAGAGGGCTGGGAGACTGTGAAAAATGAATGACATCCCTGCCATGCTACCCAGCAAGAACTGCTGCACAGTGTTGCTGAGATCCTAACAAGTGCAATCACTGACCAGGCATGGCATATTTTCCACCTCCCTAAGCACCTAAGCAATGGGGGGGGAAAAAATTGCTATTTTCTCTTTGAAATCCTTGGAAACTCTGCTAGAATAAACTCTCTAATCCTGTTTGAACGAGTGTGATTTTATATTCTCAGTGTTTACTTTGCGTTACATTACAAACCCCCATAGCCACTCACTTGAAAAAATGCTTGTGGCTCAAATACATTGAATAGCCAAAAACAAACACTGTTTACTCGTCTGATTGAATTAAAAGCATTTTATTTAAAGTGTTTACAAAATCTTCTACATGTAATAGGAATTCACTGCAAAACCAGAACAGTGCTTTTTAGGACTTTCTGAAATCATTGTCGAGTAATCATGGTAATTTGATTATGTTAGCAAGACTGTTTAAAAATACAGGAAATTGGGTCCCTGTTCAGTAAAATGAAAATAGGTTGTAGGAAAGAGATACTTGGGCATTAAATGCTATAAGACATTCTGCTGTAAATTGCCAGATGTTCCCATTCGGTGAACTGAACATAGTGAAACATTTTGATTGAGGATTGCAACATGCAGTACAGAGTAATCAAACCACCCTCAGGCATTGGGATAAAACGCCTTGTACCCTACTGGAATTATCCAGTGCAGCAAGTTCCTGTAATCTCTCGGCTCAGTGCATGGAAGTGGCTCACACTCAGGTCACACATTTAGAGTTTGTCACTTTGGGTCTCATCATCCTATGCATGTGCTTGGCAATAGGTATTGGTTCTGGACACACATTGATCATTCAAGATCTTGCTTATATGACTGCATGCCATGTGCCTGGAGTTCTCCTTCCATTCCTGCCCTGCCTCTGTGCAGGAGGCGTTTAAAATTAAAATTTCCATTAAATAAGTCCTGAGGAAATTGGTTTTGTATTGCACTTTTCACACTTGAGTTATGGAAATCATGTTGCATAGGTGATTCTCAGGCACAGCAACTCTGATGGCTTTGAATGGCTCTTTCATCTTGTTTAGTGGCCAAAAGGAAATTTGGTGACATCACTGGCATTATACATTCACTATTCTGTTTTTTAAGGTATACCACAGGGTTGATCTCTGACCTGGAGGGCGACACAGAGGCGACCTCCACCTCTGACCTCCTCTCCTCCAAAGAACACAGCTGGTTGATGGTCAGAGCAGCAGCCTGCCAGCCCTGGGCTGCTCTACCAGTACCACCGTCAAAACATAGCTCTCCTGTGATCCTGAAGCAAATTCTCCCACTTGCCCATGTTTCAGTTTCAGTAGCAGATATACTGAGACCCCCAGCTGTTTGGGAAGGATACATCACCAGAGGAACAGGAGGATCTTTATGCAATACACACTGCTGGAGAAGATACCACTGCACTGTATCCAGTGTGGTTTTGGTCCCATTTTCTGCTAAGATAATTAGCAGGACTTCTGAAATTGCTGTGCACCAGTGTGGTGTCTGGATGGGCAGCACCAGGAGCAGGGGAGTGTCCAAAAGGAGAGGTTCCGTGGTTCAGCTGCTCTCTTTAACCTGACCTCAGAGTCTGGTTCTGGAACCAGAGGGAAAGTAAGGACTGTCTGAGTTATATCAACACAGAAATCCAGAAACCATTAAGAGAAGGTCATTCTTTGTCGCTGTTGAGGGTCTTTGGCAGCAAAAAGATGAAGCGACAAGGTCTTAGGAGGATCCTCAGAGGTGAACACTGAGGGCGCTTTATTAACCCATTTTATACACTAACTCTATAGCGACTATTGGTGCTTGGCAAGACATGGCCAGTTGGTGTTTATAAAACAGACATATGTGCATAATTGGACAATTGATCACAACAATCCTCCATTAACTCAAAGTGTAGAGATCAGTTATGCAGCCTCCCTCCATTAACTCTATGCGAGACAGTCTCATAGGCAGCTTGTGCTGAGTCATGATCCTTTAAGGTTGTACTGCTGCTTCTGGTGTCTTTCAAGGGTCCAGGTTAGTCAGGCTCATATCCAATCCATCACCACAGGGACAGACAGACCAACAATTCTTTGCTGAAACAGCTGTGGCCATGCCTGGGTCTTCCTTGAACCCTACTTGCTGGTGTCAATTTCCCATGGGAGGTTGAACCTTTCCCTTCCCCTAGGTGTACAGATTTTGGGAATCTCTGCTTGAAAACTCCCCAGTGTCCCATAAGTCAGCACTTGTGCCTTCCTCATGTCCACCATGGTGTGAGTAGGCATTTCAGACTCCAAAGGATGACTGCTCACTCTTTATAATTTCATTTTCTACCTGTTTATCCCTCGCTTCTGGGAAACGTATTGTGAAGCTAATACAGATGTGAACCTCCACTCACTAGGTCATAACTCTGATGAAAATCCCTACACCATTTATGCCTCTCAAGTGTTTTTCTTTAAGCATTATTTTCAGCAGTGCATTTGCGGTCAATTTCATATTTACAATTCAGTTTCAGCTGGGGGTGCAGGGAGATGCTCTTGAATGTTGATGTGAAGCAAAGCATCATTGTGTGGCATTGTGTCCATCCATCCTCTTTCCTGCCATTGACATCAACCAGGCATAAATTCAGGGTTTGAAAGTCTCTTTAGAGAGAAAGAACCCACAGTAGCCTGTTGTGGAGAAGGACTCCCTTCAGGGGCTTGCCAGGCCACAAGTCAGATCCTCAGCCAGGAGGTGAAGGGACTTGGTCCATCTTGGTCTTCCTCCTTTCCTGGAGTCTAAAGCCAACAATGATACTAGCGGTAGCTTTATCTATTAAAAGCTCTTCAGCTGCAAGTACCTGGGGAGTCTGAAATCAAGCTAAACCTGTTAATTCAGCTTTATCTTCTGCAGGCAGGACTGACAGCAGAGTTTGGAGCAATGCACCGTTGCTGCCCAACACCATAACATTGAGGACTCAGCACTTCTTGAGGCCCTTTGAAGTCACTGGTCATATGGTGCTCCTTGGGCAGACAGTGATGTGCACGCAGCTTCTCGCTGGTGTGATAGTGGAACACCAAGAGATAGCAAATTGAATTTAGCCTCTTAATAGCATTTATTTAGATTTGCTTTAGTAACAGGTAAGAATAAGGGCCTAAGAGTCCAGAAGACTATAATCCTTTTAGACGCTCAAGCTCCTGAGCAGAGTGAGGTGAATATCCAAATGTCATGTAAAAGACATGGGAGACTCAGGACTATGGGAAACACAGGGAATCCTGTTGCCTCTGAACAAGACAGCAGATGATGGATGGCTCAGGGGTGTTTTCCTCTTCTGGTTTTTGGGTACTACAGGGCTGAAGAACAAAAGTGACAAAGATGAACTGAACTGGAATCAAAACTAGCTTTCTAATATCTATAACAAGCTGTCTCTCTTTTCCAGAAGTTCTGTGAGAAACAAGGGAGATTTTGCTAAACCCACACCTTGACTTCTAAGGCTTGAAGACGCAGTGCTCTAAGCTGCTGAAAAAGCATCAAATCCTTCAGCAAAGGATTTATTGAAATGCTTAAGTGAACTCTTCATAATGTAAAGGGGAGCTAGTATCCTTGATAATATGGTTTCTTACCATGTTAAATAATAATGTTGGATTTTTGAAGCATATCAACTCTTGGAGTCTATTACTGTCACTGTGCGTTTTCATCTCAGGAAATTCTGGGTACTATAACTGGTGAAGATTTATTTAATTGTGTACTTCTGTAGAAAAATCCATGTTAGAAAATAAGGGCTCGAGCTGTGGCAGATGGTGCTTTTCTGCAGAAGAAATTAGTGTTTAATAAGGATTGTAATAGTGTGAACCAGATGTTCATCTTGCATTTTATCTATGAAAGGATTTGGGAGGATGCCATATAGATACATATGTGCATCACAGATCTTGAAAAAATACACAGCTGGATCCCCAGGGGCTCATTAAGGGAGGAGTAACTTGCTGTGAGCCATCACACTCCACTGAAAAAGCAAGGTCTGTTTAAACCATGACTAAATATCTCCTAGGAAAGATATCTCCTAAATACTTCCTAGGAAAACATCTCCTTTTCATCTCTCACACAGACAGAGCATCACTCCAGAAGAATAAGAGTAGCAGTAATCTGGTTTTCCAAGCAAAATGATGACTCTAGTTTTAAGTATTTTGGAGAATAACAGTTGACTAAGGAAGGGAAGCTCGTCAAGGAATGCTGCTGCTATTGGGCTTTGTCTAGCTCTCCACTGGGATGAAGAGGTGAGTCCCTAACTATACATATTGGGACCTCCAACAAAACACAGTCTGTACTGCTCCTGCTACATGATAACCTCCCAGTCTTCAGCGAGCTGTCCCCATTTCTTCCCATGCAGTGGAGAAGTGTTCCCCTCTGCTCTTCCCACCTTCAGCTGAGCTACCTGAAAGCTCAATCTCATACTAGATGCTCCTGGCAGAACAGAGGCGTGAGGTCAGAGCTCCAAGTCTGGTGCTGAGGTCTCACCCCAAGACCATTTTAAATCCCATGTAGCTGCCACTTGCCTGCCTGTGCCATAAACATCTGCCTGAGAACAGCACAAATGTGCTTGTACTTCTGCTCAGGTATGAGGCCCTCCTCCATATATCTCCCAGGGCTGTCTAGTGTCACTGGCTGTGGCTGTAGAATATCCATTATCTTGACCTTGTTACCTTTTTGCACTTGCAGTAAGCCAGTCCTTGATTCCAACCAAGATGCTCTGCCTTACTACTTTCACCTAGAAAAACCACACTTTGCTGTAGAAAATGAGTTGTACATGCCTACAAATTACTTTCCATGTAGTGAATGAACCACCTTCAGTATCAAGCCAGTGAAGCTGCCATAGACATCTCTAGGAGTCAGATACAATACCTTTATTTCAAGTGGAAGGTCATTCTCAAAAGATCATGTGCAGTAAGTACCAGTTATGGCAGTGAGAGCAGGTGCCCATTGTAGGATGCAGCATTTATTATCAACTCCTGTTGTTATTGTAAAAGCTGTAAGTTCTACCTGTATCTATGGAAGACAAGGTTAATCAATGACCTGTAAGGTGGTTATTTAGCATTATTATCTCTCTGTGTATACATGTGTCTATCCACCAAGGAAAAATCCAATTAAAAATATGGGTGGCCAATATTTCAGCTGCAGCACAACCCTGCAGCACCAGCAGCTTCCTGCAGTGCTGGGAGCAGTGTCCCAGGACCAGGCAGTGGTGGGACAGAGGCACCCGTGCACCCTCTGAAACAGAGTTACTCCTTTGTTTGGGCTGCAGGCCTGGCTTCTGGCTCCTTGTGGAGTGGGTGGAATTCAAGGTTGTTTTTCTATGTCAGGGACCTGGCAAGACCCGTGGTTGCTGACTTGGGAGTAGGGAGAGCCGGAAGCCTTATAGGAAGAGGCTGGCTCTCCAGAAGTGGCTGCTGACCTGCTCCAGTCCTTCCTACTGCAGCTGGAGCTGTTCTTTGTTCCCAGTGTTTTAAACAAGGATTTTGTCATAGCACTGAAATAATGACCAAGAGGCAGTGCATTTTAGTTAGCCCTGCTGTGATTTCAAGTCTCTTTCCTGCAAGCCAACAGGAAGACAAAGTGGTTACATGAAGGAGGTTCTCCATTATCTAATGGAGAGCTTCTGAGATCCTGCTGCTCTCCTTTCTCATGTATCTGCAAGCCTGCCTCAGCATACAACCAAATTCAGAAAGAAAGGATGCTCAGATTATGTGAGGCATATTGGTGAAGCACATAGGAAATTATCTTACCTTAGAGTTCATGGTGGATTTAATTGCCAGGATCTTTTTTCTGGGCATGGAATTTGTACTTCTGCATATTGCTGGGGCATTCAAAACCATGGGCATTTTTGCTGTCAGAGCTCAAGGCATACTATATCAAGAACTTTGCAATATGTTTTGTACAAACACAAAAAAAGCATTAATTAATGGGGTTTTAAATTAAGCGGATGAGCTAGATCTTGCACACTTAAATTGTTTATAACTGATTTACATCAATTTCTTTGCTATTATTAAGTTGTAAATCAATTAAATATGTCCACACAGAGGACCTGGTTGGTATAAAATGCAATAATGATTCACAGATTGCTTGTACTTACATCCCACTTCAAGGTCTCCTTGCAGTGGGGCCAAATGCTCTCCTGTAAATAACATGCTTATCTTTTCCAGCTTATTGTTTTCTTGTGACTTAGATACAAAACTGAACTACTGTCATTCAGTTCTGGAGGAAATGCTTTAGCTTAAAATGCTCCCACCAGGGTTCATGCTGAGTTGCCTCACCTTGCAGTTACAGCACATAAATGATTATTGACATCTCTAACAGCTCAGTTGATGCAAGGCTAGTTACTTAACTCAGTTATCTGCTGAAGCCCTTGAACCAAAATAAAGGTTATTCTCACAGGAAGCATCATTTTTGTGTGCAAAAGCATAGGAGAACTCATTAAGGACTTTATCCTTTAAAATTCTTAGGAGTCCCACCAAAACCCTGCAGCTGCTAAATGTGTCCTTCCAGAGTTAGAAGTTAATGAATTTAAAATGTTTTTCATTACAGAAAACAAGAATGAAGGAAAAATCATAAGTGTCACCATCATTAGTGAAAAATTTGGAAGGCAAATAGATATTTTTTTCAATGTGAAGATATTTGCAAGGTTTTCCAGCTTTCCTGTACTACAGAAGCATTGTACCTTGTACTGTCAAGCAAATCCTATTTCTGTAAAAAATTTCCTAGGAACAATAGAGTAAAAGCATCTGTGATCTCTGAAGTGAGATTTACTTGAGAGAGAGCATGCCAGTATTCAGAGCCCTACAGCACAGTATTGGAACACAGGCTCATTCCTGACCGAGGCATAACTGGCATTACACCTGGAAATCAGCAACACCACCTACCTAAACCATTCACATGTCTCTAAGGCTTGAAAAGGACAACGTGATTCTCCTTCTTCATGCCCATTGCTGTTAGCATGGGGAAGTCATATCAAATTTAAACTAACTGGTCAGAACTGTAAAAACATCTTTTTCTGCTCATTCCTGCCAGATGTGGTCACCCATTATCCCTGATCCTTATTCATGAAACATCTAAACAGTGAACCCTGTGAGACAGAACCAATGATCTTCCTTGTGCCTAAAGAGCTGTTGTAGCATTTCAGGCAGATAATTTGAATAGAATATTTATGGTTTTATTGGCTGCAGAAGACCTCGTCTTCACCTTTATCCTGGACTCTGTCCTGAAGGACTCCAACAGTGTGCAGTGTCCACTGCAAATAAATGTGCTGCCAGGGCCAGCCACTGTAAGCCAGCATGCAGAGGAAGGCACTCATAGGGCAATCCCAATGACACACACATGGGAATATTCAAGGGACTTCTGTTGCTCATGTGGGTTGCCATTAACAAATGTAAGCCTTTATGATAAAGTTTATGACTGTGCCTACTACCCCACATGAAGAAAAAGGGGAAGGAAGAAAGCAACCCCTGCCTTTATCAAGGTGGCAATTCCCACTTCAGTACGTATTAGCCTTTTTTCTCCCCACTGCTTGCATCCTTCTCCCTCCCTCCTATCCTCCCATTTCCTTCCGCCACTACAAAGCCCTTCAAAGATCAAAGTCATCATTGACCATGAGTTTGCACAATGTTTCTGCTTCGACACTGGCTGGGAGCCAGCTGGCATGTGTTAAAAACCATAATCAGAATCTGTTTAATTACTGTTCCCAATGCAGTATTTTAACAAAACACTGGAACGGCCACAATTCCAGCAAGCTGATGCCCAGTGATGTGACACTGCAGCAGCACAGCCATGACTTTGACGTTGGCTGTTTTAATTATTTTTTATTTTGTACTATTAATCAACCTTTTGGTCCACTTTGAAAAGATGCCTTTGCAAACACAGTAAGAGGCTATCTCTAAGATTTCCCCCAATTTAGTATAAATTCACTATTAAAATAGGTCCCATGTAGGCTTGTATTCAAAATATATCACTCACAAGAAAAAGATGGTCTTCTGCTATGGCTCCCCCAATCTGTGACCTGTTGCCAGATAAGGACACTCTCCCAGCTAGCCTTGGAGCTGGGAGATAGAATGATGATGGACTGCTTGAGGGAGTGCCTGCAATTCATCCACTTGTGAAAGTGAAACCACTGTGACTGTGTCTAAGCTTTCTCCTGACCATTGATGTATGTCTTGACTTCTGTCCTTCCTCTAGTTCACACCTTCTCTGGGTTCTACCTCGATCCATGACCGCACATTCTGGCTGCCTCCAGAGAAACATATGCGACACAGGCCAGGTCAGCCATGCCCAGGTAGCCAGTGGCTACTTGCACTAAAAGATGCTGTGCATCTCTCTAGTCAATGACACACACTTCTCTTCCCTCCATGGCCTGGCCTTCGGTCAGGCAGTCTGGGCACATGCCACCTCAGTGAGCAACACAGTCTGACACCAGCGTGCTCACAGCTACTGCTACCATTGTAATAGGACAACAAAAATCTCTACCCTCTTCAAACTGTGCAGCTGGACACCCTCCAGGTCACTCTCCATATTGTGTCTAAGACTGTGCACCTCTGGTTACTCCGCCCGTGTGCCTCTGTGGTTACACTCACTTGGTCAGACTCGATCTCTTTGACTGTCTGTAGGTATATTGTCTGCACTATTGCCCAGAATTGTACCACAGGATTGACAGACACAATGCTCAAACCAAATGTAGCCAAACCATGGAAACTCAAAGATTACATGCGGGAGGAGACGTCTGAACTATCCGGTAGCAGGAAAGCACCTATCCCGAAGTGCAAGGGAAAGGCAGTAGTTCCACTGTATTACTCAAGCTGGAAATTACATCTATGAGGATACAGCACCATTCACTGAGAGACATAATCAGAGCAGTCTCTGGCCAAAGCAAGTTGTAACGCAAGTTATCCCTGTTTTAAGGAGTGAGATTGTGTTCTCATTACCACTTTGACTATAGCTTTGAACCTGCTATGCATCTTGTCACCCAGAAATTTGAACTGCAGGTGCCCAGGACTGGGAAGGGATGACAAGGCAAGTCTTGCAGCTGAGGAATTGCTGTCCTGTCAGACATGTCCTGCAGCCGAGGCCATTGCTGTCCTGGCAGACACATCCTTCCATGAGCCAGGGAACCACTCTTGCTGCTCTGCAGTAGATGGCCTCTTTGGCAGCTCGAGGGACTGTGAATAATCCTTTTGAGCTCTTGCCACCAGTCCCGAAGTGTGATCAGCACACAATGACGCCAATGGCATAGTATGAATCTTCTCCTGCTTCGAGTGGCTGGGTTTGAATAACGGTGACAAAAAAGAGCTGGGATGTAGAGGGCATTCAAAGGGACTCTCTCCTTCGCACAAATCCTGTGACAGGAATGCAGTCACTCCCATCAGATCACAGGACAGTGTTGCACACAGGTCATGTATTAGGGACATATTGTCCTGACAACCTCACCTTGTCCTTGGATCATATGACAAGGACAACTTCTTGTCCTCCTTCCCTTGTCCCATCACGGAGCTGGATATGAACCTCAGCTCTGAAGAAGCCTGACTCCCGGTGTCTTGCCACAGGGCTTTTGCTCATGCCTGAAGCAAAAAGCCAGCAAAAATGTGCCTTCTAGACATCCATAATGCTGGATTGTGAGCCTCAGCATCCAAGTTCTGCCAGCACGACACAGCACATGCGGTGACTGGGGCACGCAGCACTGTCCCCTGTGACACGGTCATTTTAATAACTCCTTTGCTGTTCCTTCTTGTATACTAATAAGCTTCATCTCCTTCATGGTGGATTTAATGGAGGTTTAACTGCTCAGGGCTTTTGTTCAAAAAGACATCAGAATCACCAAATCTTTGATCACCCTATTTCAGCAACCAAGGTCTGAAAAACTATATGGGAATTATCCTGAGGACAAGGGCAAAACCTTGCCCTAGGAAATTAGAATTTTACCATAGATTTTATCGTATTCCTGGAGTTGAGATTTTCCTCCCTGAGATTTCTTGTACTTTAACTGGGTGTTCAGTTAGAAAGACCGCACATGGTGCTGTCTGACTGATGTTTAGCTTTTCTGCTTCCAAGACTGGCTTGACCTAAGACAAGAACTATGAGTCGAGGGGAGGAAGGGGAGACAGGCTGGGCAGGAAACAGAGTCCAGTGAACTTTCACAAACCTTAAACAACTGCAGTTGGCTGGGATTCAGTATGTGAGATGGACCAAGATTCAGGGTGATTTATTTTATCTGGAATTGTTTCACATCTCTGGATGTAATGTGTGGGGTTGGCTCCCCCTCCGAAAGAAAGTAGCCTTCTGAAGAAGGCTTTCAAGATGATCATTCATTTATCTGTAGTGCAGCATTTGCCTTCTACGCATTCACAAATTTGGAACTAATTCCCTGTATGACATAGCATTTAATGAGTTTGTCTCCTGAATTCTGCAAAGCATTTAAAATACTTTGATGGCATTTTCTTTTTAGTAATTAATGTCTTATCAGCAAGTTTTAAAGAGAACAATGGCCTGATTCTCCTCCAATGCTGTCTTACATCTCTGTAGCTTCACTGACTACAAATGAGTTACTCCTGCTTCATGTAGTGGGAGAATTAAGACCTTAAGGCTACAAGCTTTGAACTAATTTTCTCTCGTTCAGAATCTGTCCTTTGCTTGCGATCCTGCATAATTTCCATTTCACTATCATTAGAAAGCTGGTCATTATCAAGAATGTGTGTACTACCCTTTGATTTAAGAAACCCGAAATGAGGGATACTCCAGCCAGGAGAAGCAACATACCGCATCATCTCATGGTGGTAGGTGGTGGCTCTTCTCACCTGGGTGCCAGACTTCCCCTGGAGACTGTTCTGCAAGCTCTAAGGGACACTGGTTATTTTTTCATTTCACCCCTAATAAGCAGCCTTTTCTACATACCCAAGGAGTTTGCCATTGACACACACACACAAAAAGTTTGTTGCATGAAAATGAAGCTTTTTCTCTAACGTGAAAAGTCCAGCTGCATTTTCTCTTGGAAACAGACCATATACTCTCCTTTTACTGTAGACTAATTTGTTTTGATGCTCACAGGATGTATATCCTGAAATTGGAATAAATATGCTGAAACATGCACAACCTGGACACATCTTTATTTTGTTCTTTTGGCTCCAGATCCAGTTCCATCCTGAGAATGTAAAAGTAACACCAACAGAGAAACAGAAATGCAAAAAACCCAGATAGCTGTGATAAGACTTGACATAGACTGATGCTCACTTGCTATTGGAATATATGTTTATTTAAAATATATTTATATCTGAACAATAAAGTATGAGCAGACAGAGGTAACAGATACTGTTTTAAAATACTTTCATTGATTACACACAAATCTGGACTAACTTTAGCATGTTCAGTGAATTATATGGGCAAGTACTTCAGGATCTCACTACTCCTCCAAGTTAGGAGGTGATAAGTTGTGTCAATTAATTGCAGAGATTTTTTTCATGTGTGCAAGCATTATTCCTATGGGTACAAATTTCCAGGGCCAGACAATGTAAATTAGTTAGGTGGAACATGTTGGGCACTATATTTTAAGGACAACATTAAGAAAACCTTCACTATAAAAACATTTAAGCTACAGAATAGTGCTTGGACTTGAGAAACATCAGAATTAAGGTTGTCCTTGCAGCTAATGCATTATGATACCATCTTTAATTATAGTCGCCTGTGTCATTGTCTCCATAGCTTTAAACTTCTGCAACAAAACGCTGCAAGGATCTTACTGACATTATCTCTCACTGTCATTTATACTGATCAGCCAATGCAGAGCATTGAGGCCAACAGACCTTTCCTTTGCTATTTGCTGACAGGAAAGGAGCGTGGTGCCTTATATCTGGTGGTGCAATTTCGAGGTCTGGAGGAGAACGCAGTTTTTCATCATTGAATGGACAGTTACCATCTTGTTTTTAGCAGGACACCATATCCTTCCCCCTCTCCCCCTGGCCACCTCAAACACTGCATGGCCCTGCTTTCCTCCCTTGCTGATCCCAGGGGTATCACCTACCAAGGGTCTGATATTTTGGCATTCACCCCTCTGAGCCAGTATCTTCATCCTTGCACATGTCCTTCTCCCACTGAGCTGCTCCTTTTCCACGTACTTCCATCTTCTTCAATCTTCAAGTCTTACAACTGCTGACCCTCTCTTTATAACTCCATGAGTAAACCAAATTCCCCTCTCTTCCCCATTGCTGCACAGGCACACACAGCAGACACAGATCTTCAGATCTTGTCTCACAAATGCCAACAGGAATGCTACAGCCAGCCTTTTTATTTGGAGACCAAGCACAGGGAGATTTCTGTGACTCTAAGCTGGAACATGCCTAGCCTAAATGGGATTTTCAGATGTCAGAATTTAACAAGTCTCTATTGAGCATGTACAAATCGCAAAGACAGTAATGTTTAGAAATTATCCAAAGTTGGGAATAATTTCCCAAATGTGTTGAAAAACAAATTTCTGATATTCAGTTGACACCTTTTGCCAAATTTTTGCACTTTCCTTACATGGAGGTAAAACATCTCAGTGAAATATTTGAGGGAATTTGACTTACCATAGACAAAATAACATACTTTCTCCTAACCTTGCTCTTGGAAACAGATGCACCATTCTTGATAAAACTTGCAAAACAAAAATAAAATTAAACAAATAAAGTCAGCTGGAGGTTGATACCCAGCACAGGAAAATTCAGCTTGATGCATTAAATTTTGGCAAATGTATAAGCAACTGACAACAAGATATAATAACGAAAAAGTGTTGGGCAATCACTGCGCCTATAATTCATAACTCCCACACATTTTAAGATAATGGAAATTACTCATGTTCATCAGGAATTGAATAGATGCCTCTGTTATTACTTGTATTATTCAGTTAGCAACAGCAGCCAAATGTATGTCTAACTGACTTTCATTAACTCCAGCAGTATACCTGGCACAATTAAAATCTATTTCAATTCAACCTTTCAGTATTTTTCTCCTGATATACTGCATACAAAACTTACCCACAATATCATCTTTTGGGATAATAAACTAAATCAACAACGCATTTCATTTGCAGAGACCATGACATATGAGACACTTTTAGGTAGGCAAATGTCTCAGACAAATGTTGAGCCATTGCTCTAAATGAAACTTTCAGAGATAAAGAATTATCTTTTCTATTTTAGAGGTACATTTTGTCCTAATTAAAAAAAAAAGGATAATAGCCTTGGCTAGAATGGCAGAGTAGTAAATTTTACCCTGTTCAGGAGGACAACACAAAGTGACACTGAGTTTCTTACAGCAGTTAACATCCAGAGACAAATAGTCTCTGGGAAATAGTGTTTCTTTGGCCAAGTTTCATAATTTTTCATGGTCCTAGCTGTCAGTATTGTGTCATTCACTTTACTGATGGTGCTTTGTAGGCATCTGCCCGGGAAAATAGATCCTCAAATCAGCAAGGCACTCAGGACACATATTTTACATTTAAAAAATTCAGTGAGTTGCTGAATAGCAGGGGATGAGCCCTGCTCTAGGAGTGCTATCAAAGCCAGGCTTTATTGCCAGGTGTAAGGCCATCTTTGAATATGGATGAGTGACTGGTTCAGATGTTCCTCTTTAGGCAGGGGTCGGGACTTTCTGAAAGTAACTCTTCTGGAAAGCCGGCTGACACCATTCTCAATGACCACAAAATTACTCCAATACCCCTCCATTGGCCCACCTTCCCTGCACATCCCTCTCTGCATTCCCTCACTGGAGAGAAGCCCCCAGACCAGGTGTGTATTTTTGTCTGTTTTCATCAATAGTCACTCCTTTTTTTGCACAGTGACAAACACAAACCAGCTCCATTTGCAAGGTACTCCTGGGCTGCTTCACCTAACCCACAGTCTCATAGGAAGCTGCTGCTTGGGCTCTGCTTGTGATGCCAGCCTTTTATTTTCTTTTTTATTAGGTCTCCCTACCACTATACTTTTCCACAAAAAATGAATAAAACCCCCATTTTGTCAGCTGCGCATTTCTGTTATCAGTTGTTGCAGGCCAAGCTCAGACACTGTGCTGCATTCATACAAAGCCCAGTATTATAGACCGCCTTACAATCTCCATACAGTCCAGCTGTGCAGCCCCAGTGGTGCCATAGCAGACACAACAAGCACTGGTTGCTCAGTGATGCCCTTAGCTCCTGCTGTGCTGTTGTTTCAGCTATCAGGGATGCCCGGTTTTGTGCAGACATATTTTGTATTTCATATCTAACCAAAATAAAAATATAGACGGAATAAAAAATAAATAACCTGCATCAGTGTGTTTCAGAAGCTGCATAGCAAAAGAGACCATTAGACCAAAGAGAAGCGAAGATGTCTTAGGGTACTTTGGAGATGCTTAGAAGAGCTACCCTTGGAACAAGGACCTGTTGAGGAAGGATGCATGTTCATGTAGTCACACTGTTAAGAACTGATGTAGAAAATAACCATTCAGTGACATGTTACCAAAAATTTCTGCCACTTCTCCTGTGGTTCAACAATTCCATGAGTATCAGTTCCATCCTACCACATCCCTGAATTCAAATTACAATACAGAAATTAACACAACTGCATTTACAAATATTTAGTGTGGCTTTCTAATAGAAGAGATGAGCAGTTCTGTTGTTCTTAAATGAGAAGCATAAAATTTGAGAGTTTGGGGATATGGTAATTAATCTTTCTGAACTATCCTACCAACATATTTTAGAAAGTTTTTTTCAGATCATTACCAGTGTGGATTCAAACAGATTTAATGTCAGATGCTTTTTCCCTTTTCACAGGTTCTGGCCCTCTTTGAATAAGTTATTTGGGAAAATTTGCTACCTCTTATGACCTTTGAATATGATGCCAAGGCAATCCCATCCTGGACGTAAATATAGCCACCGATCATTTGCATAACAAACATCAGCTCTAACCAACACCACCTTGCTACCCACTTGACTGCAGTGTGAGGCCCAGGGCTGTGCTTTAGGCCAAGCGTTCTCAATCACAACTTGTATTACTGAACAAATCAATGGAGAAATGGCATGATTAGGAACTCTCCTCCCCATTTGGTCTCTTTCCTTACCCCTGCTGGTTGTACAAGTCATCTGGAGGACTTGGCCATGCAGAAATGAATACTTAGGAAGCACTCTGAGACTTGTGATGCACACTTATCCTTACTGGTATCTTGGCAGCTGTAGGCTGGAAAACTTTTTCGCAAGATTTCCAAACTTGTTATTTGAACAGCTCCCATCTCTTTCTGTGATCTCTTTCTTTCTGTGACACTTCCCTAAAATTCCAGTAACTCCATGGCAAATCCCACTAAAAGGGTCCTGCAAAGCCCTCTCTGTGCTCCGCAGTACTCCCAGTTTGAGAAATGTTTGTGTTTGTTTGAACTCAATCAGTGCTTTGACTGTACAGTGCACATAAGCCAGAGCTGGGAACCCAGGCTATAAATCCAGAAGGCTTATTTCCCCTTAAGAGAGATGCAAAACTGAATTTTCAAATTTGGTGGACATTTGGGTCTTTTCTGCAGTTGATGACCACATTGCACATACTACATGTGAGATCGTCTTGCATCCTTCCAGCATTTTGAAAAAAAATGGCCTTTGGTGAAGTTTGTCCCTTAATCCTACCTCAAAGCCACTCCAGCCTGGTTCGACTCAATGTCAGTGTTGTTATTGGGTGGCCTGTGTCCATTGGAGGGCTGGAGGGACTCAGGGTGGCACAAAGGCAGCACGGTGATTACTGCCTGACAGTCTGCTTAAGAAATGCCCAGGCCTGCAGCTTTCTCTTGGCACCTCTGTCTCATTGCCTGGCTTCAAATACCTTCTCATTGCAGTTCTTATTACATAATTCCTTTGGGTTAAAAACATTTGGTTTCAGCTTTGCACTGGGCTTTCCACTTGCCTCTGTACCTATAAAATCAGGGTGACAAGAGGAGTAGGTGATGGAACACTTAGCTGTGATAAGGTAGCACAGCTGTTCTCCACGTGCCTACATGTGGAAATGCTCTTACTGCTGTTTGGTGCTCTCAGACAGAGGACTCAAGAGTGTGGGGCAGAGTAAGTGGGTCCCAAGACAATAGTTTTTTATTTCTATGACATACGAGGATTATTTCTTTTGTATCCTTTACTCCTTGTGCTCATTTCTATCTTCCCAAATCATCTGTCTGGCTTCAGGTCTTTAGTTCTTCTCCTTCTAGCATTAATATATGTGTTTAATCTTTGTGTTTGGTATCAGAAATTGTCCCAACAGAGGTTTCAGGATGTGTGTAAGCATTTGGAGGTTTTGCAGGTCCTAGCTTCTAATCCTGCAATCCCATATGGACACTGGAGGTCCATGAGGAGCCCATTAGTTGCTGTTGTCTTTGCCTGAGGAAGGCCTTCCCTTCACTGCTTGCAGATGATAATTTGATCTTTGATAGATTCTCCCAAGTACGTAAAACCCTGACAATCATGGATTTTAACATGCAAGTAAAGCTGAGCTTGATTTATATGTTTAAAACATGCCTGTAAGGTCTGAATGCTAAAAAAATACCCTGCTGTAGTAAATCACCTGCCCATTGATGTTTGATTGGCCCTTAGGATGCTTCCTGTATGCAAGCATCTCTGTCTTCACATTTACTCTTTTATGTTACTTGTTTCTAACATGGCATTCTGTTTTCCTGCTCCTAAGTATACTGCTAGCATAAGGAATGCTTTTTCTGGTTTCTGCTTTGACTTGGGGCAAGTTGCAACCTCTTCATCTCCTCTCCCTGCAGACAGGGCTGCCTGTAAGACCCCGTGCCTATGTGAGATCCTACAGATTTTGCCCAAACGGAGTTTTCCTCCCTTTGCTTCACTGGACTTCACTTCACTCACCCACATCAAACAGTGCTGAAATTGTTGCGTAGTTGGATTGCAATGCTGCTGCCTACAAAGGAAGAGGATACACAGAATTAGGTCCTAAGTATTTGCAACATGCTTTGAAGGAGAAAGATTATATTAAACAATCTGTTTAATATAAGGAATATATTAAACAATCTCTCTGTGTGACACCAACAAGGAGCAGACAACTGAAAATCAGGGTTTCAGTGGGAATGCAGCCTAAAAATCAATGACACGGCATGTCCGGAAGGTGGATCTAGAAATAGCAAGTGTGGAAACTGTTGAGAGGTATCACGTTCCTGGGAGTGGGTTGTGCGTAGCGAGAGCACGCCAGGCATGGCCAGCCACCCCTCTGGGGACAAGGGTCCTGCTGTTTCCCAGCACAGAGTCAGCTGCTGTGACCGCACCGGACAGGGGTCACCAGGGATGTGCTTGCCTGGGAGAGGCTGGGAAAGTGATGAGTGGGGTGAGAGATTGCTTGTGCCAGATTAATTTTATTTTATTTATTCCTGTTTTGATAGGAAGACAACAGGAGCAAGAACCAAAGGTGGTTGGGATCTCAACAGCACCCGGTGGCCAAAGTATTCCACAGAGCATAGGGCAAGCTAAGTGAAGGGCATGTAAAAACATCTGCCTGAGAAAAACATCTGCCAAGGGAATCTCCCATAGGTCTTCTTGCCCCCTCCAGGCTGGGGTCCTCTGAGAGGGATAGGTTTTGCTAGAACAACACAGACCATTACGGTTTGTGTGACTGTTTGACTCGGGCTATAAAATGCTCCTTGAAACCTTCTGACTTAAATCACCAGTGGCAGTTTCCAAGTGAGACTAATGTATTTTGCTTTCCTGGTTATTGCTCCTTTCCCATGTCCAATGACTGATGTAATATATGTACACGTTCAGCAGTGGAAACACTCTGGCATAGGCAAGTGAATCAGGCTGAGGCTCCTAAGATCTTCAATACCACCACTTTCCCCAGCTGAGAAATACCATGGACTAGTTGTAGCAAGACTTCTTGTTTTGGCTTCTGGAGTAAACATTCTTGATGCTGTCAATTCCTGCAATATTTATTTTGAAGACATAGCTCCTGGATCCATGTAACTAGGTACAAATTGCAGCTCTCTCCTACTTTCCTCACCCCTAAAACTTTCTAGTCTTCTTGTTGAGGGCGAAAAGTCTAAAAAATTGAACCTTGAGGCAAAAAGACAAGTGTGATCCACAACAGCCTGGCATTTTGGGATTGCCTCCTTCCCCGTGAATTTTAACCCCTGCGTTTTGGTTTGGTTTTTTTTTCTGATACTTGAAGCTGTCACCCAGGTTAACTGGGGAGGGTGGCACAGAGCAGAGGTGCGATCCCCAGAGGCACAGCGCCAAAAAAACGCAGCCGCGGCCAGATTCCCCTTTCGAAGGGGAAGCGTTTCCACGTCCCCGCTTTCACACCGGGCCAGCTCTCGCTCGGTCGGCCTGCGGCGCTGCTCATGTTTTCCACTGGGGAGGAGGATGAGAGAGGGGAGACCGGGGCGGAGGAGGAGGAGTGAGGGAGGGGGGGAAAGTTGGTTGAATTTGCGAGGGGCGAAAGCCGGCGGCAGCGGTGCGCCGCCTCCTTCCACTGGCTGGGGGAGCTGCCAATCTGTGTTGTAATCCTGCAGGAATTTCTGCGGGGTTTAACTGGGAGCCGCGGCGCCGCCGCCGCGCACTCGGGGCGGAGGGAGGGCGGCGGAGCCG
>WEIV01011560.1:76054-96511 GCA_013390005.1 Calyptomena viridis | reverse complement strand
CGCAGCGCTGCGCGCCTCCCGGCCAGCTCCCGGGCCCGGCTCCGCGGAGCCCGAGCCTGCCGCTGTCCCGTCCCGGCCGGCCCTTCCCCACGGGCTTGACGCGAGGTGCTTGGGATAATGCCGCTGTTTACACTTTTTCCGCGCCACAAGTGTATTCGCTAACCGGGCCCTCTGCTTAATGCAATTAGCTCCGTTGCCGGGATTTGTACCTCTGGGAAAGCCTTGCTCCGGCGAACGCTTCCACCCTTTCGCAGCACGGAGCTGGCAGTGTCAGGCCGGAGGGTTTTGGTCTTTTTTCCGTCTGTGGATCTGAGACCGTCTTGAAGGAAGGGGGCATGCAAATAACACTGTTGCAGTGTTTGGGCAAATATTAGGAAATGATAAATTGAGGTTTCAATATGAAATTAAAAAACCATGACAATTTAATCCAATTAAAATGAGCCGCTTCACTGAACTAAATAATGTCGCTAGCTTGGGTTAATTTTTGAAGTTCTCTAGCTATTGTATAAATTAGCCAAGTCACAGCCTTCATGTAATCTGGCTCATCATTAGGGATTTCTAAGGATACAATTGCAAACCACTTTTCTTAAGGACTAATTAAAAAGGGTTGTGTACAACACCGACTCCTGTTTCCGCTAAGTATAACTGCACTGCAGAAACACCTTTGGCTAATGAGGTACAATATACTTTAATTTTATAGAAATGCTGTTATTACAAAGTTTTCTGGTGGTGGAGTTGCTATTAAATTGCTACAGTAATTAGTAGTGTATTAAGTTTGATGGGTTTTTGCCTTAGGATGAACACGCTGTGGCAGTGTGGGGCGGGATGTTGGCGCATACCGGGGCAGCACGGTTTGGGGCGCAGTGGGGAGAGCAAAGGGGGGGGAGCCTGCCTGGGTCTGCTGCAGTGCCCTTGTTGCTGCCAGCAAGTTGTGGAGGGACTGACTGGAAAAGTAAAAGGAAGTTGGTCTTTTTCCTTTTCTTTCACTCCCCTTCTTTTTACTTTAACTGTGCCTGGCAGCAGCTTCGTGGTCCCTTAAGGCAGGATTTTGTAGACCGGTCTTTGGGAAAAGACAGATGCCAAATCTGTCCTTTCTGCAGAAGGCTGTCCTGGTCATAAGAGGAATTTTATATGGATGCTTAGCAAAAATCCTACCAGCTCTCCAGAGCACTGTCAAGTGGATTTGGCTCTAAATTTCTTCTCCTTTGTTTAATGCTATTATTTTTTATTATTGTCTAGGCAAAGCCTTAAGGTAAAAATCTCCCTCATTTCTGATGAAGTAAATTATCCATGAGTTTTTTGAGTGGAGGAGAGGAAAGCAACAGCAGATTTTGTTTCCTAAAGCAATGAGTTACCTGTGTTTGTTCCATGTAACCAACAAATGTTTTTATTGGTGTGGGCCAAGTAGATGTCAGAGCCATGTTAAGAATGTACTGGAAGTGAGACCTGCTGCTGAACAGAGGGCAGTTTGTCCATGCTGGGTACATGCTTTGTGTGCCCTGACATGGGCTGTTGCACCACAGATGTGCTTTGCTGTGCCATGCCAGCTCCCCTGGGGGAGCAGCTCTTTGAGGACATGGCTGTGATGATGAGGGTGAGAGGGAGACTGACCTGTTTGTGCCAGCCTGCACATGGTCGTAAGCATTGCCCACAGCAAAGCTGGTGGATGACAGCCAGGGCTTGCGGAGTGGTTTGCTTCCATCATTGCAGTGTGCCGTGAAACATCAGATTAGAGTGGGATCTTATAACCCAGGTAGGCCTGGAAGGACATGGGAGATTCACGTAGGGTTGGCTGAATGGCAAAGAAATGTGCTTTTTAGCTACCTTGAAAGTTTCTTGGTTTGCTTACGGGAGATGAAAAGATATGAAATTATGATATGAAATTGCTGTAAAGAAAAGGAAAACTGTGAGTGAGAGGCCTGATGGGCCTTTTAAAAGGTTGGGTCCAGTCCTGATGATGTTTGGAGTCAGCTTTTGCTGATTTTAATACCACCAGAGAGCAATGCCAAGTATCCAGTTGTAGTTGTCCACTCCCATTCTGAAGAGGCTGATAAACCTTTCCATTTCATTCTAGTTTGCAGTAGTGGGACAAATGGTTTTCCAGAGGTTGTGTGACAGTCTGATCTTCGCTGCATGCCCAATTGCATGTTGAGAAACTTTGCTAGCTAGCAGGTTGTGCTGCATACTGCAGCTTTAAAGTGCTGCTTTCCTCACAGATAGTGAATTGTATCTCTCCTTGGGAGGCATCTGGAAACTGCTTCACATCAGCATTGCGTGTGTGTGGGGTTGGTTTTGGGGCTTTCAGTAAAACAGAGTGTTGGGGCATCAACTGAGTGGTCTTTCTGTTTCTTCTGTAAGCATCTGAGCACTGAGTTGTTGACATAAATAATAGTTATTAAAATTAAAGGATGATCCGAGGGTCATATTTTTCAGAAGTATTTAATATTTTAGAAGTGTGATGCTGTAATTTTCCTTCATTTGTTTCTAATGGTTGCTTTGGAATTTTGAAAATTGATAGTGTGTTGGAGAGGAGGAATGTTGTTTTTTCAGAAATGGCAGTTAGACTTTGGAGATAGTAATTAGACGAGAAGAAGGGATGAAGAGATAGGTAGCTGCATGTGTCTCTCCTAAGTGTGTTAAATTTGCATTGTCAAATAAGTTCCAAAGAAAGGATGAAGCCTTTTCAGTCTTGATTTATTTCCACCCTTCCCCAATTCACATGAGCAATAGTTGTCCATTGCTTTTTGTGGCTTGGCAGCACCTGGAATCAGCCAGCAGCATCTGCCATGGCAACTTCCCTTGCTCTGGCTGAACATTTGGATTCTCCCATCCAACAACTGCCCACACTGCCACACACTGGAAATTCTGTGGAGTTTGCTACCAGTCTTGGGTATTACAGCTGCCTATTAGATGGATGTTCTCAGGAGCCACTTTCTGGAAATAGGTTTCCCTCTCAGGTTAGCTTATCTTTTAAAAATTAAAGAACAGATGGTTATTGACCCAAGATCAAACACTGAAGAAGTTCATCTTTTTAATGTCTGAGCTCTGAGGTCCACATTGGAGCTGACTTAGTATTCAGGCCTAAAGTGCAGAGTTGTTTTTCTCTGCATTTTTTCCTAGATCCTTATCGAGGAAGTAGATGAGAGCTTTGTCTTCAGGAACAAGTTGGGACAAATATTTTAGGGTTTGAAGTTGGGTACTAGGATTGTGATTCTTGGGCAGATACCATCTTTATGGTAAATTTGAGACAGTTGCTGCAGCTAATGGGATAAAGATGGTGGCTCTTCATGGAGAATGAGCCATAAGTCTTGGATTTGCTTGGAGATTTGTTGGATCTAAGCCTCTATGGTCCTAAGTATAATCTTGGGATGATGATGAAGACCAAATTTCTTGACTAGTAGAGGCACAAGTTATGAAAAGTCCCATGTCAAACACACAGCCATGATCTAATGCTGCCAGGGAGGATGGTGGAGAGCTACCTGCCATCCTCAGTGGGGAGCATGGTGTTTTTGCAGGGAGTCCTGAACTTGGAGAGGAGCTTCGTCCTCCCTGCAGAGCAGCCAGTTGTTTGAGCTCTCCATTTGCCCTGCTCTCCATGGCCACTTGTCTTTATAAAATGTCAAGCAGAAGCATATGGATGGCATTTGTTAATTACATTTTCTCACCAAATTGACTTTTACCATTGAGCTGTTTAAACATTTTGCTTATGGCAAAAGAATTGCAGCCTTTGTTAAACCCCAGATGCTGAACAAAGGGCTCTTGTCTAGTTATGGAAGAGGGCTCTTTTGTCTTCTAAATAGATTTGACTGGCTATGATTTTTAACAGAAATGTTGTGTTTGAGATTGGCAAGCTTATTCAAGGCCCCATATAAGACTCCACTTGATTGTAAGTCATAAGGATGCCCTCTGTGCTGATGCATCTGAGAGAGGATGCACAAGTTTTTAGCAAGTTATTTGGTCCCTTTTAAGTTGCTTTGCTCTGTTGTAGCAAGCATGAGAGAATTACTGGAGGGTGTTCTGCAAACAGCTTGTTGTTTGGTTATCTTTGGTTCATGCTTACGAGACAGTAATAAACTGTTATCTATAATATTTTCAGTTCTAGTAATTTGTTCATAGGTTACATGACACTATTCAGTGATTTAGGAACAAGATTTCTCCTGCTCACATTGAAGGATAATTTGCAATCTCTTGAGTAAAGACTGCATTAGTGTTTGACCCTGTAATAATGACAGTGCTCCGTATGTATGTTGTTTTCTTGATTAGCTCAGCCCTGGGGGATGCTTTCAAAAGCATACCAGATATTTAGGCAGAAATACAAAATACATGTAATCCTCATGGAAAACTGATTGCAGTAGGAGAAAACATAGCCTTTCACAACAATTTGCAACAAGTACATTTCTGTTGAACAAATTATTTTTGCTGATGTCTCAAGTAGGGGTTTCATTTAAAGTGAAATAATGACTAATCGTGTGGTGATGAATCTGCCAAAGTTGACCTTGTTTGTAGATATGTTGTTGGAGTGTAGTGTCATGTAAGCTGTGCTTAACTAAAGCCTGAGCTGGAAGGCCCATGTGAAATCACTATTTTTAGTTTATATATAAACAACTTCTTCAGAAATCTCCCTTCTAAGCTAAACTGTTTTGTTCCCAAGGTGAATTGATTTAGGAAAGTTCAAATAAAAACCTGTTTGGCTGTGTTTAAGTTGTGAGCATGAAGATAAATAAGTTGTACTTCTATTAATGGTAAGAAGACAAAGGGACTTCCAGAAGGTCAAACAGCCTGTGGTATATGTAGGAACAGAATCAAAATGTTCAGAAGCTAACACTGTGATTAACAACCAGAATGTATTGTCCGTTGTATTTAAATACTACGTTTTGTTTCTGTTTGATTAACCATAATAAAGCATAATTTTCTCTAGAGCTGCTTCCTCACTAATAGAAGTCACTTGTCACCTTTCAGATCAATGTGAAGTGGCCCATTCCTATTTTTTGAAGTGTATTTTGGAAGTGTAACTGTCTCTCCAGGCTGAGAGAACTGACTCTCACAGTGCTGTAGGATACAGTGGTGCTAATGTAATATAGCCTGGGAGGTGAAGTACTTCTCAGGGAGCAGTTGGGTTCGTGACTAGTGTAGCCTTAAAACTAAGAATGTTTCTAGAGAGAACAAAAAATGTATCATACTTGCTGCCACAGGAATGAATAACCTAACTAGGTCTTCCCTCTTTTCTACCTTCCCCAGGATCCTCTCTGTTACATCTTTTCTTGTCCTTCCATTAATTATACAAGTAGAAGCAAGGTTTTCTCTTTCTCTGGGCTGAGCAGCATTAATTCTAGCTGTGGTGACTCTGCAGTACCTGCAGAAACAGCTAACTGGACACAGGACCTGGAGGACACAGACAGACCCCACACACTTGGTATCTTTTGGTTTTCAGAACTGAGTCCTGTTTGGGTTTTTTGTGACTAAGGTCTGGAGGGGAAGGCTAATCATGGGTTTGAATACATGACATGTCTTGCAGGCTGCAGAGACGAGAGGTGTCCAGGAGACAGACCCTTCCTTTGCCAGGTTGTTTATCTGTGCTCACTCTGGATGTAGAGATCCCAGAATCAGTGTGTCACTTAACCTGATTACCGGGTGAAAGCTTCCACAAAAGCCTTTCCATTCAAATACCTTTCAAGTGTTGTGCAATTCCACATTCAAATATGCAGGCAGAGGTGTGACATCAATGGTGTTCTTATTATTTAAAATGAAAAACCTGCAAGTGAAACAAAGGAGAAAGGTGAAGGTAGTTCAAAGTAATGGAAACACACCATTGTTGGGACATCCAAAAATTGAGCATCCATTGAACATAAATTTGTGACATTGGATAAAAATAGGTATGGCTTAGCCCTATAAATAATAATAATAATAATGTATAATTACTGCAGCAAGGATGTGCATAAGATAATGTTTCTGAGAAGTAAGATTCTGAGGTTTTTTTGTGGAAGAGGTATGTCAGAACATTTGTATCCTGTCCTGGCCATGGGACTGTGCTCCCAGAGTGAGCTCAGAGGCCCTTGGTACTTGACACTGGTGGCAGTGCAGACATGGTGAAGGAAAGCATTTGTCCAGTAAGGAGAAGGAGCATCCATGAACTGGGTGTGTATTCTGGTGGTGTTATGGGCTTGTGTAACTCTTATTGTGAGAACTGTAAAGTTCCCAAGAACTGCTGTGATAGCATACGATATTAGAAGATTACTGCTTTGGAGTAATTGGTGACTTAAGCTTCTGTAGCATGTGCGACTCACAAATCTTCTTCTCTGTGGTATATGAACAAGAAAGATAATTAGTCCTGGAGATTGATAGGAAAAGTTACCAAAGTGCCATGTATATATTTTAAAATTGTTTTCTTTGGTGAAGCAGTTTATAATTCTGTGGACATGTGCTTTTTGATTATTTCTTATTCATGACGCATGCTTTTTTTGATTGTAACATCTAAAATGCCAAGAAACTTCTTGGGGTACATTTGAAATTATGTGTTCACAGAAACTGTTTTCCACAGAGCATTAAGCACTGACCTCTCTCCAGCTATCAGAGGAAGAGGAAGGTCTTTGGAACTCCATGTGTGTATGTGCTTTATATAGAACTTTATTCTACATAGAGCTCTATTTTACATATATTTAAATTTTCTATACCATCATGTATGTGTCTTTTATAAAAGGCAGCATATCTTTCAAGTGGTAGGAAAAGAAATACCCCACATGAGCAGGACTCACAATTAAATAAACAGAACACAATTGCTCTCAAAATCTCTCCTACTTACCAGGGAAAAAGGGCTTAAACAGAAGGTGCTCTTTAAAAATTGTTTTCTTCTTGTTTCTTCACTTATAATTTAATACAACAGTTTAATAAATCATCTTCCGTAAGTATGATTTAATCCTCCATAGCTCCCACAGGTGCTTTTGGTTTGATTCTCTGGTGCAGCCTTTCCTCTGCCCTCAAGGCCCTGGTAAGAGGACAGGCATGGTCATTGCTGCAGAATGTGAATGAGTTGGAAAAATTTTGTTCTAAAGAGAAAAACTGGGAGCAGTGATTAGCATAGGTCTGTACCTGACCTGACCAGGCTGGGGCATCACACCGGAGCTGTTGGGATCTGAATGGACCCCTGGCTCAACTGAAATTGTCTAAGTTGGAATTGTATTTGCCTTTTCCTCTTGACCAAAATGCTTTGGTGAACACATCTGCCTGCTGCATGAAAACATTACAGAGGTCTTCAGAAATTTCCAGAGAGCTTAACAGTGAGCAGAAGGTCAATGATGAAGCCCTGTGGCAAACCATGAGATGGTTTTTGCTCTTCTGGTAGGAGCTGCAGTCCTTCGTACAGAGCAGCATAGAGCATCTGTTGGTGTGCAGAGGGGAGGAATGACATGAGGGCATTGGAAGAAGGAGCAGGTCTGATAACTGACTATAAAAAGATATATCATTTAACAACCTTAAATAATGAAGAATCATTAATGTGTTTGGATAATCTTGGATACCTCACTATTGCTTCATGGCCTGACTGTGCAGGGTTTGAGGGTGAGGAAAGTAGGTGCCATCGCCACCTGTTAAAAACAGACTTGCCTTCTTAAAGGGTGCAGGTGCTGGAGGAGACAGGGCCTTAAAGTTGAGTATAACTGGTTGTCTCCAGTCATGCTGACCATTGCAAATGCTTTTCTCTCTGGTGCTGTCTAACCCAAGCAGCCATGCCCTGTTGAAGAGCAGGGCTGTATCTGCAAGTGGAATCTTTTTGCCTTTGGTGTGGCTGAGGTAATAAATAGTCTTTCTGCTGGATTAGAGAGGCATAGGTACCACCATGGTGGGGCTCATTGATGGAGGGAACTTCTGAGTTCCTGATAACACAGGAGCATTGGGTCTAAAATGGTTTGAGACAGTACTCTTAACAGCATTGCTGTGATTAATGTGGCACTTATTGTCTGTTTTCATACTGTAGGGCATTAGAAAAGGGAAATAATATTTTTTTTTTTGTTCCTATTCTTACTGTAATTCACAGCCTGAAAAGCTTATTCTGCCCTTGGCTGGTTTGGGGTTTGTGCTTACACTAATGCTGCTTTCTTGACCATATCTCCCCTGCTTAACTGAAAACTGATGACTTGGCATCTTGACGTAGGTCTCTTCTGGTGGACACTTGGAATTGATCCTCTGCCTGGTGGCATGAATTGTCGTATACCAAGAGCCAGATAATTGTAATGAAGATTTCCTCATGCTTTTTTCGAGAACCATGAATCTTGTCTGCTAGTTGAAGAAGTCTTCTGGGCCTATGAATATTTTGTAATGCTACTGATGTCATGTGCCAGTCGTTTGTTTGTTTGTTTTTCTGACTTTCTGTATCTGCACTGAAAGAATTGGTCAGCTTTGAATTATGGCAAAAAGCTCCAATAACCTTACTTTGGGAAAAAAGTTGTAGTGGTTTTATAATATACAGGTAGGAATCTCTGTGATGCTTCTTGGCTGTGTTACTTCTTGGTTTCACATAACATCTGAGGATCTTACCTCCACTGGTTTACGTGGGTAGAGGTAATTGACTTGGGGAACCTGAGGAAGACTGAGGAGAAAACTTCTGGCAGACACTGTCAGTCTTAGAAAAAGTAGGTAGGATCCCTTGTCATGAAGCTTGTGGCTGTACAGTCAGAGCTGGCAGAGTTCCCACGTAGTAGAGTAGTTCACATGGCATTTTTGTATTTGTGATCAGAGATGAAGGAGTCCTAAGGGAGGATTAGTGAGAGTATTTTTGGGGATTTCTCTGTGGCTTCCTAGAGATGCACAAAAAAAGCTAATCTCTTTCTCTTGTTATTTAATTCAGCTAATCTAATTGGAAAACCTCCTTAGAGCAGTCTCTGGCAGCTAGCTTTAGCAGCTGTACAATTAGTAGTGTCACCTAACAAGAGAGCAAAACAAGGAGCAGTAGGAAACTGGAATAGGATGTTTCTTTGTATCTTAATAACCCTCACAAGGGCCAAGCTTGCTAGAGTGAATTCAGCTGTGCATTTTAAGAGCTTAAAAACACCAGTAGAAGTCTGAATTTTAAAGACTTAAAATTCTGAATGCCTTGATGAACTAGTTTTGGGGTCTGGGCATTGTTATAGATTATCTGTGGTTTGATTTATTAATTAAAATTTACACAAACATGACTGAATGTGGGACTGATGGGCTCTATTGCCCATTCCTCAGGGTGTGAGCAATGAAGCTGAGCTGGGAAGAGGTGTATAATTAACCGCTTTATATATCTTGGGGCATTTTTTTGTCCTTTGCCCTCTCAGATTGGCTGCTGAATTGTGCTTTATTTGGGGATAGCCCTGAAGTCCATCAAGAACAGGAGCTGGCATGCATGGAGGAGAACATTAGCCTCATCAGGAAGTGACAGAGCCATTGGCAGTGATGCTCCCTAGTTGCATAGTTCAGGGCTGTACATAGGCACCAAGAGCAGATGCAGGTTTGCATCTGAATTACCAACTTGGCACTTTACAACTTCACATCATCAATTACTAGGATGCTGATGTCACTTAGCCATGCCTGTATATTCAGGCAGCATTTAGTTAAGAGTATGTGGGGAGCAAGTCATGATTTCCCAGTCTGCATGGAATATGTTTGTCATATTTGAAATATGTGACCCATGGTTATAAAGGATAGGTTTTGGAAGTGCTGCTAACCGAGTGACATATGTCAGGGACTGGAAAATCTAGGCTATTTATAATTATCCACAGGTGGAGAGGGAAGCAGCAATACATAGTACCAGTAATTATTATCAGCAGTATACAAGTTCATCTCTTAAGCCATTGGGTCTAATGCACTAAAAAGTATTTGATCTGAAGTCTGGCACTGCCTTCAAATGGAGCTGTTCAAAGGCGTTCTGACCTAATTTTGCTGCGGAAGTGTGTAAGCCTTTCTCATTCCCCTAATTTCTTGCAGAAGGTTTCAATGATAAAGTCTTCACTGCTTACACGTGCATATATTTTAATGCATAGCTTTTGAATAAAAGCAGCCCTTGCAGGCCAGGTGGTAAATATAGTGTGCAGCTTAACAGAAAAGATGTTCAATTAAACAGAAATGTGTTCTTCTCCTGCATTTTGCAGTTGTCAATTAGCTTGCCTTGTGGCTTTTTTTAATGTGCTGATCTTTCTGTGATTAATTACAAAGTCTGAAGCTCAGTGCTGGCTCTGTGTCTATGAGTAAAGGCTTCACATTATGCTGAACTTCTATTTCAGTGAATACGTATAAAATGTAAAGCAGTTTATAAATAAAATTTTTCTTTCTTTTCCAGGGAAATAAATCATTACATAAAACATTGTCCATGGAGCAATGTACATTTACTAGTTAAAGTGTGTAGCATAAATACTTTGACTTTCCTTTGGATAAATTAAAGCAGGTGTAATGACATTATGTCTTAATGGACTTTTGTCTTCAAATAAAATGGGGAAAAAAGAAATTTATTTTTTCAGCAGTGGCACAGTGGACCATACTGCAGGGATGGGTAGTGCTCCATGTTATTATCTGTGTATGTGTAGATTGTTTTTATTGGTAGATACAAAGAAAGCAACAGGAACTGAGGGCTTTTAAATCCTGACTGACTTGTCACTTGTATGATTTCTCATGCCATTATCACCACAGTGGTGGTGTAAGACTACCAGTTTCCTACTAGAAACGTTGCTTTTTGTTCAGTGTGGGACTTTTTTAACTTGTGCTAGTGGTATTTCTGAGCAATACTGGTACATGGTAACTATAGTGCACTTAATTGTAATTTATACCTTAACTTATTTATTTGCTCATTTTCTTTACAATCTCTTGTGCTTCCAATCTCATTAGACTGATTTTTTTCTTTCCTGCTGCTTTTGTGGTATCAGGCTAGCCAGGTAACTGTTAGCATTGGCACTGCTCTTCAGTCTCATGTTACGAGTACGAGATCCAAGAGCAGAAGAAAAGGTGGATGAAAAACTGGGCCAGCTCTGGACCTTTGCCCACCCTCAGGAATCCTTCTGCTCACTCAGCTTGTGGCAGTGAAAAAGAGGGAGTGGGGAGGAGTTGCTTGCAAGTGACCAAAGTATTGTCAGAGCTGTTGGTAGGAATGGGATGCTGGACTGCTTAAATGTCTTGGCCAGACCTTAAATCAAGGAAAAACCTGGAGGTGATTGGTCTGGGGTGGAAAAGAGTCTCTGTATCAGGTATGCTAACTCCATCTTTGACTCATCAGCTGTGCCTGTTTGACAGCATTGGGGCATGCAAACCAAGCATTTAAGCAGATATGGATGATTTGAGCACTGCATCCCTCATCCCCTTTGTGTTTTGGAAAGTGAATGTGTGACACCAAACTTTGTAGCTTGGTGTTTCTCTCTGTTTGAGTTGTCTTGGAATACTTTGTGTTCTGCTCTCTGACTAGGGACAGATCGGAATGGTGGGAGCAAGTTGCTCCTCCTCTGCTCTACAGCCTCACTTCAAAACTTATTTTGTGCAAATCACCATTTGTCTAAGTGGTCAGTAGCTGTGCTTGCTCAAGTGGAGAGGGAGCTGGCTGAAGTTGGGACTAGTTGAAGTATCAGGTTTCTGAGGGCACTATCATCAAGGTGACAGCTGCTTTCCTTATGTTGTACTGAAACAAAATATCCCAAACCATTCAACAGAGCCTCACCAAATACATTAACCTCAGTGATTTTATTCTTTCCACAAGTTGGTGGAATACTTAGCACTCTTGGCTGAAATATTGGAGTGCTAAACTTTCTCCACGGATAGCAGAGGGGAATATGTCGAGCGTTGCTACCCCAAGAATGCAGATGTATGTGTGACCATTTTCAAGGCCTGCAGTGCAGGGAGGGAAGAAGTTTCTCCCAGAGGTGCTTGTGCACCCACCGTAGTTGCTGAGAGGATTATCTGTGGCTCAACAGTTGCTGTGTGGATGCACAACTCTCCATACCCTGTGTGCTGAGCAACCTGTTAACCCAACCTTATCTCCCTCCCACCCCTTCCAAGGTATTTACACTTGCCCTTAAGTAACCATTTCTTTCTTTGGCTGCTTAAGCTGACACGCTTTGAGATACTCAGGAGTGAAAAATGGGAGGTGCTACTTGAAACAGCCTTGATGTGCTGCACAGGAGAAGCATGTTTGAGGACAGACTATGAAAGTCCTCTTGTAACTTTAATTTTTTTATTTTTTATTTTATTTTAAATAAAAACTCGTAGGGGTGTCTTAGCCACAGAAAAAGAACTCAAAAAATACCTTGCTGAGGTTTGGTTGCATTTTGTTTCCAGTAATGAAGGGCAAGCCTGTGTAGGGAAGAAGTTTATGTGAAAGAATAAGGTAAATGAAGACCATGAGAATATCCTGGTCCTGTGCTTTGTGGGACTGTGAGTAAAGTTTTGGGAATCATCCTCTGGTACAAAGCCTTTTCTTATTATTTACCCCTTCTTAATGAACTAGTCTTGGGATTAAGTGTTTGGTCTTCCAGAGACTTACTCCCACAGCAGTCAGAGGGCTGTAAGGTAATGGTTTCCTTTGAGGCAGAGGGACCTTTTCCCAGGCCTCTGAGGAGGGGTCTGCTGTGTCAGACAGCATCAGAAGAAGGGAGGTTGAACTGGGAAGCCTGAATCTGTAGAGACAGCAGGGATGAGAGACTTAAAAATTGCGGGGGTAAAGCCAAGAGTAATCTAATTGCTGAGCTGCACTGTACAGCAAGTGTAGCTTTAGCTGTTACATGCTGACTGCCACATCCCCTTTCTGGTTAGGAAAGGCAAGAACAAGGAGTGAAAGGACGCTAAGAAAATCATCTAAATCAAACTTGACTCACACAGGTCTTATAAAGTGCACCAAGAGTTTCACCGAGTGTATTTTAATAGATGGCTGTAAGAGCCTGAGGCAGGTGGAGCTGCTGCAGGAGGGAAGCTGGGCAGCCTCCAGCTACAGGGTTTGCAGAAGGCTCCTTCTCTTCTCCCTGCATGCAGCCCTCCTGTTACACTGAACTGCCAGTGGGACTGGAAACCTCACCTTTCCCTGACCATAGAGCCTTCTCCAGCTTGTGGAAAAGAACATCTGTATTACTTAATTTCAATGCCGTGAAGTGTTTCCAGACTCTAGAGTATGGTCTGAGCAGTGCTGATACTCCTGTCAGGGCAAAGAAACAGGGTGAGAGTTAAGGTATTGATAAAGCACAAGCTTTTATTTTCTGGCTTGCAGCTGCTTGGCTATTTCAAAGCCCCTAGTTTATCTTTTTATCTTTTATCTGTCACATCTAACTTAAGCAAAGCCTGTGCTCCTTAGAGCCTGCTGGAAGACATGCATTTTGCAGCAGAGAAACTGCTCAGCAGTGAGAAAGCATGAAGATCCAATAGACAAGTTTGGCACTGCATGATATTTACTCTTAGAAGGTCTGGAGCACGAGGTGCCTCAATAACAAATCTCTCATGAGCAGAAGACTAGGTGATGCATACAAGCTCTCCCAAGGGGACTATTTAACCTGAACCTTTGCAGGAGGATGGGTAGGGTGTGCCAAGTCTCTGATCGTGCAGCAGAGATCCTGCACACCTCTGTTGTCCAAATTCCTGAGGGTTTTTTTTGCTTTAAAATGCAAGTAGAGGCTGAAACTGTAAGGCTGACCTCTTGCACGAGGTGACACCTTCTTTTAAGGGGGAAGGAACAAACCAAGGAAATTAAAGGGAGAGTTGTTTCAGTAAGAATCTTTTAGGGCTGTTTTGCTTTTTTTTCCGTAATTATTTTTAATCCTCCCCTGCTGGCAATGTAAGAGGCATCCGAAGAAGGCAGTGTGTTCATTAGGTGTGGTGCAGGGCTTATGAAGCCTAACCAAAATGAATAAGTTACACTGGATAGTCATTGAATACATGCTTTGGAAATAACGTCTTCATTTTCTTTGGGGGTTTGGGAGATGAAGGAAGACTTTCTTTCAGCCGTTCTACTTATTTAAAATAATATGCTGGCATGCCAGGATTTTTTTTTTTCTAATGCTGGAAGAAGAAGCCTGTGATTAGGAAACTCTGGCAGTCTGTGACACTTTAATTTTCTTGTATTTTTTATGCTTGTGTTTGTATACTAGGGTGTTCACAAAAGCATAAGAAAGTGTAATTTGGGAAAAGTTGTGAAATGGATGACATTTTCCTAAAGGACAGTGTGTCTCTTGGCAGTATCATGGTCAAACAAGTAAATATGTATTTTGGTAAGGAGCCTAATTTTGAGAACATCTATGGATCTGCCCTGTCATGCCCTCTTTACTGTGACTGCAGTTCCAGCCAGACTTGGAGATACCACAGATAGCAAATCCAAGTATTTTTCCTTCATATTTCATGAATTTAAAAATATTTTTTAATTCTATGATAATGGCCTGGATTCACTCACAGTAAAAACACTGGATTTCTAGCAAAATTAACCCAAGTTAGGGATGAAGTAGCCTGGAACTCCAGTGGTGGTGTCTCAGCACTTTCTGTGGAGAAAAAGGTAGCTGAGTACCAACTTCTGTTCACATTTTGCCTCTCAGCTGAAACTGTTGCTAACAGAGCTTGTTTGGGTGTTGGTATTTCCAACATGATGGGATCTTCCCTCAAGTAATGAAGAGAGTCAAACTCTGCTGAAAATTTGGTAGAGAGAATGGCATAATGCTGCACTACTGATCTCATGTGTGTATGGAGGGTGTTGAGCAAGTCAGATGGAGACATGAGGAAAGATGAGAGAAGAGTCGCAGTGTGACTGTACCTGCTAAAAACTGACTTGTGACTGCTCACAACTGGTAGCTAATGCTATTCCAGAAAATTATGTGTGTTTTGGAAGTGGATGCAGCAATGGATGGAAGAGACGCAGCTTTCCCTGAAAAGGAGTAAAAACCCTCAAGAAAATCCACTTGCTGTAGCTTTTGATTCCTTCTACTTTTGTTTTTGTTGTTTTTTTGTTTGTTTGTTTATTTTTTGTTACATCGAGAACATGACTCCCGCTCCATTCTGCCTGAGAGCCAGGTGAAGCACTGATGGAAAGTAAGCAGGTACCTGGTGGTGTCACTACCAGCACAGGTGCCAAAGGGTGAAGGAGTTCACTTGTTTCACCAGTCCCTGAGCTGCTCACCTCCTCCAAACCAGTGCTTCATCAGGGTACCATAATAGTGTTGCAAGTAATGTTGTGAGAAATGAGGGTGACAGGTAATGATGCATTTATTTGTGAGACTTCTGAAAGATGGCCCAGGGAAGTGGAGGTCTCGTGTGTAGCTCTTGTGAAAGCAGAGGACCACCTTCATTCGCTAGGAGAAGTGGGACAGAGTGGCAAGTTGGAGCTGACCATTTGGGGTGAAAAAAGCACAAATACCCCTGCTGGTATTTGACAACTGAACTGATATGAAAATGAACAAACTGATATGGCAATACTTCAGCATCATTTAAGGAATTTCTAGGTCCTTCTGCAACACCAGCAAATCAGTTACTGCTTTGTTATGCTCATCTAAGAAGTAAAGTACCTGTATTTTATCATTTTTGTCTTTGAAAATCTATGTTATTCAGGACTTTCAGCATATGAATTAACCAAGTTAAAGTCTAAGTTTTAACTATATGCACCGTGATGCATTCTTACTTATATGGTAAAAACTAGCTAATATTTTATATGAGCTATTAAAACTTATTTAGCTCTTACCTAATAAATATTTATTAGCTACTAAATATCAGCCATTCATGCCTGATGAATGACATTCTCCAGGAGGCAGCTTTGGCTGGGAAGGCATCTCTCTTCCTGCCCGGATCTACATTAAGCAACATCTTTCCCACCTGCTGCTTTTTGCCTGTCATTGGAATCTCCCTTTTCAGTGCTTGTCAGTGAGTCTGGATGGAGATGTGGGTATCTGGCACTTCCCAGCACTCAGAAAAAAAACCCACCCAGAAAGCGGCCAGTTCTCCAAGACAAATCCTCTTAGAGATATGAATTTGTTTGTTTTGCAGGGAGGATTGAAATGGATCATCTACTCAGGCAGTGCTGTGGTTTCTTCTTGGGAATTTAGGTGGATGTTATGCATGTCTCACAGCTGAGTTTCTGAACATATTTTTCTTTTTAAAATCTGTTTTTAAATGTCAATAGACTCTTCTCTGAAGCTTAAGCATCCAGAATTGATAGGTGTCTTTTTAGGACTAGAAAGTCTTTGTGGAGAGGCAAGTAGAAAGGCAGTACTAAAATAAAGTATTAGGCTGTTTGGGACTGCTGTTCAGCTTTAATGTCAGAGAATGACAAGATCGGTGTACTACAGATATAATTTTCCATGACATTGTGGACCATGTGAATGCATGTAGACTTCAGGCTGGAGGGGGCAGGAAAACATTAATTCACTTGTATGCATTATGACTGTTTGATAGCAAAGGCAAAACTCCACTTATATATGAGAGGCAGGATAAAGGGGCGCCAAAAAAAATTGGCCAGAATTGTATTGGTTTGTTTGTTGAGAAATGACAGACTACTTACAGACATGGCAAAAGAACAGATCCACTCCAAAACTGTGAACTGATTTTACCATGATCAGTGAGAGTTTAGCAATCTAGCCTCAAACAACAGCTTGGGATGTGCTGCTGGGTCTTTTGAAAAGAAATGATTGGTAAGTGATATTTTGCTGATGCATTAAGTGGCAGTTTGCTGCAGAATTGCCTTGAAAAATCAAAACAAGTTAGGGACTTCACTTTTTCAAATGTGAAGTTTCTCTTGTGTAGCAGTTCAGGGATTGCCATGCATCAGCATGATCTGCCCAGATAATGGAGCTGGATTTGGTTATATATTTTTACCATAAAAAAGTCAATGCTTCTTAGCAATTTTGTATAAGGACCACTAGATATATTAATTTCCGGTGTGTTCTGTGTGAGGTTTTCTTTCTTTTTTTAAAGAGACCACAGCATATAAAACTTTGAGGATTAAAAGTAACTTTCAAGGGTGTAATTACAATGCAGTTCTCCACTGTATTGCATTTGTAAACTGTCATCATGCAGCTGAACTTACCCTTTGAATGAAGCCTTATGTACCACCAGAGTTAATATTTAAACCAAACCACCTGCTTAAAATTGGCTGTGCATTACCCCAGTTACATTAAATTAGAAACTCTCATAACAAAGTGAAAACGTTCTTGTTTAATAGTATAAGCTGCTTTCCCACCCTCAGGCAGCAAACTTACAATATTTTAAGTCTTTTGCTCTGAAGAAAATAGATTTCAGTCCTCCAGCTGCACATGGCCATCTCAGCACCACAGAAATAGAAACCGGTGCTATCCCGAATACATAATTCATCCTGTAGCTCACAGGCATTCGTGCAATACAGTAAACGGCAGTGGCTCCTCCTTGAGCCTGCTGTGGGTGAACAGCAGCACTGGGGCTGCAGTGCCCGCGGTCGTGTGCCTGTTCCCAGCTCGGACTCTTCCATCCTATGCCCGGTGAGAAAGGTACCCTAAGGATGAGGTGGGCAGCTTGGCAGCCTCACTGGAGCATGCAGGGGCCCCTCTGCTTTTGGGAAAGTAAAGGTTGACCTTGCAGCCACTTAAGTTAGGGAGAAACCTGACCTGATGTTGTCTTGGTTGAATGCAAAGAAAAAAGCTGTAGAAATGAATAAACATCAGCTTTGCTGGTGTCCTTTGGATGAGAATGTATTGATTGAACCTTTATAGAATATGATTATGTTCTGAATTTATATATAGGAAAAAACAGTTTTGTAAGTTCTAAAGCTGCTGTGTGATGTCTTTTTCTTCCTTCCCTCTTTCCCACAAAATGGTATTTGTTTCTCCCTCTTCATGACATCAGTGTTACTAGTTACTACCACCAAAAACAGAGAGTTGGGATCAAGATGGTGCTCAGTGTTGAGTATTAGAGAAGTGTAGCATAAAGTAGCTCATATTAGTAGCATTCTTTACCTTGTCTGCTTCCGAGCAAAATTTACTGGAGCATTTATTGATTTCCGTTAATAAATTTGGGATACTATTGCTTTTAGTCTTGGTTATACCTGAGCAAATGCCATTGACTTCAGTGAAGTTTGTTGTAGAAATCGGAGATCTTACTCCAGCATGCAAAAAAAAAAAAAATAAGCTGTTGCTTTGGAGATACTGAAGGATGGAATAAACTCATGTAGAAAGGGATGGAATAACCTCAGGTAGAAGGGGAGATACAGAAAGGTATTGTTGTTTTTCTTAGTGAAAGCATGACAAAGATAGCTGACTTGTTACTTGTTTTCATGATAGATACATGCACATCTGTTTCTCTACTACTTCAATTTATAGAGGAATAAACATTGAGGAAAAAAAATAAATAGGGTGTGTCAGAGAAAGATAGAAGTTTAGATGGTTTCTCAGCAGAGAAGGAAAATGCTTTGAAGTATGTTCTATACAGGTGCATAGTGACAAGCACACAGAATTCTTCATTCATTACAATGCCTTTCAAAAGAGTTTTTTTTTTTTAAAATAGGCTCCACCAAAGGAATTCCTAAAAAGCAAGCAAACAAAAACATTTTAAAAAGTAAAAAAAAAGGTAAAAAAGAAAATAACCCACGCTGCCTAAAAAAAATCCAGTTCCTTATATGCTCACAGGTCTCTCTTCCAAGCTGTTTTTTGTAGTTGTATCTCTGTGTGCACACAGGATGTAGATTTAGCAGAACTTCATTTATATAGGAAAGGAAAGTGCTTTGGTCATGTTAGGTATCTGTCAATTACTTTGATGGATGCAAAGAAGCATTGACTATTTCATGGCTATAGTTTAAGGAAAATAATCCCCAAATTAAGTGGATGCTTGGACCATCAGAAGGGCATTCAGAGAATTGTGACCCTCTTAGTTTCCCAAGTATGTCCCTAATGTCTACAGCGGGGTGGACAGTCCTCTTGCCTGAGCCCTGCCACTAGCTTCTCCTGGGGCTGGTGCCCCAAGCCCTCGCTGTCACCTCTGCAGAGGGGGAGGAAGGCTGAGGTGGCTCGAACGCTCCCTGGATCTGCTGCCAGCTGTGTCCTTGCTGGGGAGCAGGTGAGCTGGGCACGTGGCACGTGGCTCACTGTCCCATGGTCACTGAGCCTTTTCTCCACCGTGCGGAGGGTCTGGGTGGCCCTGCCATTGGCATGTGATGGCCACGTGGGATGAACGCTTCCTGTGGTCTGCCTGTGGGCAGGAGCCCTGGCTTGGCCTTGTGGCATCAGTGGGCTGAAGGTGAGAAACTAGGAGGCTTGAGGATTTCAGTCATCAAGGGAGAGAAGTTGAGATGGCAGTGATTCCTTGTTGCAGAAATCCACATCTGTTAGTGCATGGATGATGGTCTTCATTTTGCTGGGATTTAGGACAACTCTGGTCTCTACTAGATGCTGCTGAAAAAAAGTCTTTTGGTTACATAACATTAAATACTGGTTGATCCATCAACTCACTTGTATCTCTTCAGCTTCTGGTGATTGTTGACCTTTAAATAAAACTTTGTGCAACAATGATAGAGTTTGTGTTGTGACAGGTATAAGCTGGGCTCCAGCTGGGCCTCATGTTGGATATGTGCAATAGAAACTGTCTAGGGAGACTGGTGCAGATATTCAGGTTAGATGGATCCCAGGTATTATTCTTTTGTTACTCTTGGATCTATCTCTTTTTTTAGGACCTCTCAGTTGTGCCAGATAAAAAGATTGTAGAGGTTTGAAGTACAAGCACAAACCGGTATGGTGTCCTAAAGTATTTCTGAGTTGTAAATAAGTAAATAAAACAAAAAATAAGGAGAACTTGTATTTTCAGAGCAGTCCTTTACAACCTAAATTAAAAATAAAGAGAAAAAAAGCAAATCAGATGCAATCCATGACTTAAGCACATGCTGTAAGTTAAGCACACTGAGCAAGCCCAGATGGGATCCCTGGTGAGACTGCTTGTTGTGCATAAAGTGAGACATGAGGAGCCATCTGATAAAGGTCCAATTTCAGCGTCACAGGTGCAAGCCCTAATCCAAAAATTATAGCAAAGTACTGGGCCAAGATTGACCAAATGTATTCCTTGGAGTGTTTGTTGGCTTCATTAGAATGCTCCATGAAGTGTTTTCACAGTTTTGGATTGATCCAAGACAGGCCAGAGTATGCTGTTGTCTGGTGGAGATCTGTTAATTTATTTATGAACTTACAAAATAGTGTAAGCAATTTTAGTGCTCTGGAGGGAGGACAGAATAGTACAAAATCCAGTATAAGCACAGGATGGCATGAACTGTGCATGAACACTGCACAGGTTGCTTTACTCAGTATCATATCTCAGTGAAAAGACAAGAATAATCCAAACTCATCAAGTGTTGCAATGGGAGGAGCAGGCAGGAGGAACTGACAAATGCAGAGAAGAGTCAACTGGCTGCCTGTAAAGGTTTGAGCCTGGCTAAATGCCAAGGACTCACACACACAGCCGCACTCTCCCACTCCCTTCCCTGCTAACAGACAGAGGAGAGGAAAGACTGAAAAGGTTTCACAAGTTTGTGATAAGGACCAT
>WEIV01011560.1:25656-75761 GCA_013390005.1 Calyptomena viridis | reverse complement strand
TGACATTAGCTCTGCTGGAAATGGAGAAACTTCCAGCACTTTCTCAAAGAAGCCTCCCCATAGGCCCCCCTGCTAACAAGAAAAAAACCTGGCCACTAAAAACTACCACACTGCTTTGCAAGTTTGTCCTAGGAACTGTTGCCTCTTTTAAAAATAGAAAATAAATCAAATTTTATATCCTGAAGGCAGTTTACGTTCAGTGTTTGGCAATTAAAGTTAGGAATGTGGCCGGTGGGGGGTATGCAGATCACTGAAGACAAACATTGAATTGTTTCAGTGGAAAAGATGAGTAACTTCAGAAGAAAGTGCTGTACAAGTGGCTCACTTATTTTGGTCAGCCCTTCAGAGAGGAAATCTAAATGACAGAACTCTGTGAGTCTTAACAATTTTCTACCATGCTAACTGAAAGAAAGGATGTTTCTTCTTTACCTCACATGAAGGACACCAGTGGTTTTCACTGCCTGCATAATTATGCTAACCCACCATTCCTGTGTGACTGAAGTACAACACCTGTGCAATGTTCCCATTTCAGTTAAGTAATACTTTCCATCCCAAGCTCTCCTTACTATTTGTGAAGCAGTCATGTTTTTCTTACTTGACAACTGGCAGTTGCCTGCTTTTCTCTCTTCCCAGAGCCTCTCATTCCTGCCCCAAACTCAAATGACTAAGCAGCGTAGGGATAAACCCATGGCATCTTGCCTCTCTCTGGAACTGTGTCCTGGGTCTGGCTGAAGCCCAGGCTTTTGAATGGCCACTGCCTTGCTCTCGCTTGAGGATACTCCTCAAGGCAAAAGCAGTGGATGTTTGCAAGGGCTGGAGTCAGACTGTAGTATCTGGGACTCTGTAGCTGTAGACTTTGGTCTAGTGTGAAGCTGACCAACTCATACCAGGTGTAGGTACTGGTGCACGTGAACCTCAGTGACATTGCAGAGAGGGTGCTCTGAAGTCCATGCTACATGTGACACATGGCCTGAGGCCTTAATTCTACTCTTACATTTTCTGTTTCTGATTGTGTTCTTTGTTTCCTGCCATAGAATCTTTGGTGGCTTGGCTCATATAGATCAGGCACAGATGAACTCCAGATTATTGGAGTGAAGAGTTTGCTTGAAACTGTGGTCAGTCCTGTGTTCCTTCAAACGTGGTTGTTCTGCCCCTCGACTGGGGAGTTGGGAGAATTTGTAGGCACATACAGTAAGGTTGTACCTCCAAAGCCTGTACTCAGTTCTGTTCTGTTTCAGAGGATTTGGCTTTGTCAAATCCTTCCCGCTCTGCTGGTAGGCCTGGCAGATGAATGTGATTAAAAATAGATCAGGCTGCTAACTCTTTTAATTCCCAGGTGGCTGAATTTTTATGTAATAGGACTTTCACCATAATTTATCCTCTTGGGTGTATTAGTGATGAAAAGCTGCCTTTCTGCAATCACAGTTTGATTCATCATGTTTTGTTTCTGCAGTTGCTCAACCTCTATGTCACTCGCTTTTGCTACTAGGTTGCTTTTGCTACTGTAAAATTTGAGGTACTCTATTGAAGAGAAGCTATACTGGGAAATTACCCTTTTATTGCACCTGCCTATATACTTTCCCTCCTTTCTTTCCCTCTCCATTTCTCTCATACCACTTCAGCCTCCGAGCTCACATGATGAGACCTCTTTTGCTGTCTGTTAGTGAGGCCTTCTTCCTGACTGAGGAGCAGCCAGCAGGCAGCAATCTATGCCTGGTCACTCGCATGTGACACAGCAAACCCTGGCCTGGATGTGCTCGGTGCAGCTCCTGCTGCTCCCATGGGCACATCTGCCCTGAGCGATGGAGGGCTTGTCTCCTCCTGAAGCTGCCTGGCCAGCAGCAGAGGGAGGGTGGTGTCTTGGAAAGTAGAAAGTAGTCGTGTAGGTAGGCTACATGGCAAAATGGTATTTCTTGTTGGCAGCTCTGCTTTATTTGACAGAAATTTCAGCAGCCATGCTTTGTGTGTGACTCTTGGGGAAGTAGGTTTCCAAATTGTAGTGGTGCAGTGACTCAACTGGTGCAAGCAATTGGTATGACCCATATTTGTCCTTCAAGGTGTGTGACGCCTGCTTGTGTAATACTCATAAAAACAAAATATTCAGAGGAAGTTTTGCCTTCTCCCTTTTTCTGAGCAAAGCTTCAGCTTTAGACCTCTTTCCTCTCAGATATGCTATGGGAATACACCTCAAAAAAGGTGTTGTGTGTATTTGAAAACACAGTGTAATCTGCAGTGTGGGATTTCTGTTGGCATGTCACCTCACACTGCTTTACTGGCTTTTGAAGAACTTGACAAGAAAAGTATAATTTATAGTTTATGACATGTTTATACAGAAACAACAGTTTTTTGCCATATTCTCCTATTTTTTGTTCTCTTCCCATAACTCACCTTAAACTTTTCAGTTTTAGAAAGTGTATGCATTATAAATTGGTTTTCTGTTTCTGTACCCTTTACATGTATTCTGTGGGAAGTTTTTGTAAAATATACCTTTTTTAATATTCTTAACTTCCTATATCTTTTTTTCAGTGTTGTGTGATGCTGAATGAGCATTCCTCCTCTTTCTTGAAGTATCTTGCCTTTGTTAGTGTATAATGTTTCTGCAATTCATTAAGCTTTATATGAGTTTCTTCATAGTGAATGGAAAGAATTGCAGGTATTTCAGGAATCTATGAATGGCTATTTCATAATAAAAGGCTAATAAGAGGGGAGTAATTTTTTCCTGGTAATCTGAGTTTCAAGAGAGGTGAGTACTGAGAGCTCAGTGTTACAGCCTCCTTGCTACAACTTGATACTTCAGCTGTGTTAAAGAAAGCTGTAGTCTTCAATGAGATTGCGGAAAGATAAAAATACAGATCTGTGCTGTGTCAGAATATTTCTCATCACAGCACTGGGCGAGAAATTAGGTCTCTTTATCTAAACCAGAAGTGACAGCACTGTTGCCTTCAGCATGGCCAAGAGCTAAGGTAAAAAGAGAGGGACTGGATAACAAGTCCCATTTAAATGCCTGTAAAAAGAAAACCACTAAATTACTTGAAAATCCTATACAGGTCCTTCTCTGTTAAGGAGCATTAAGTAATTCTGATTTGGAAAGATGTCTCAGGACATTTTACTTTTTAGAAAAGGAATTCTGTTAGATTTGCTTTGCTCATTGTAGTGAATTGCTGTAGCTGCTGTGAGAGCCCTTCAACCTTAATTCCTTCCTTTTAGGAAGTGGTATTGGTAATGGGAAGTTGTTCAGATTAGGTTATATCAGTGCCTGGTTTCTATCAAACAGCTTGGCAGGAATTGCTGGATTCTCTGCTAATAGATTCATTCCTCTAATGGCATCTCTTTCTAAACGCAATCTCAGATGAGTTGCTGTAGTATAACTTTTGTTTTATGACTGTACTTAAGAGCATTGCCTTTAAAACCATGGAGGCTTATTGTGCTTCAGTTTCTATATATTTAATTTTTAAGCAGGGATTCCCTTGAGCTAGGTACTCAGTTTTACTTAAGGCATGTAATAAGTAAGTATCAGATGTGGATGATTGTTTTACTGGCTATGGATTTTCACAGGATAATTAAGGTTAATGTTTTCCTAAACTTATTTGGTTTTGTATCTTTTTCAGTTAGTGTCTGGTATAAAAGATAGGTTTGTAGGCTACCTCTGCTCTAATTTTTTTTTTCTAATGTGATTTAATTATTTCTGAAGGGGAAAAATATCCCTGTGGGTTGGCTTCAGTGTTTCAGCAACCTATAATCTTAGAAGACTATGCTAAAGACTGAACTTCTCTTTTTTTCTCTCTCATCAGTGATTGTCAGGAACAGGTTTCTACAATTAAAGTCTACCTCTCCAAGGGCACTAATATTACCTGTGCTTTGGATTCAACCCACTCAAGGTGGGTGTCATGGTTTAACTTCAACTATCGACCAAGCCCCACACAGCCTCTTGTTCACTCCTCCACCAGCAGGATCAGCGAGAGGACTGGAAGGGTAAAAGCCAGAAAACTTGTGTGTTGAGATAAGGACAGTTTAATAGGGAAAGCAAAAGCCATGCACACAAGCAAAGCAAAAGAAGGAATTAATTCACTACTTCGCACGGGCAGGCAGGTGTTCAGCCATTCCCAGGAAACCATGGCTCCATCACGCGTAACAGCGCCCTCCCATGTGCTCCCAACTTCCTTGCCAGCATGGCAGTATGAAAAGCAGAAAAGGCCTTGGGTCTGTGAAAGCACTGCTCAGAAATAACAAAAATATTGCTATATTGTCAACCCTGTGTTCCACATCCAAAACACAGCCCCATACCAGCCACTGTGAAGAAAGTTAACTCTACCAGAGCCAAAACCAGCACAATGGGTTTCATTACAGGTGCTGAAAAGGGGACATCTCTGTCAGTAGTTCCAACACAATAGAGGTGGTTCTTTTCCTGTTGCCAGAAGCAGCCTTAGGGGAAAGTGATCCCAAATAAGTAAGTCTAAATTTATGCTTAGTACTTATGCTGTCTCAATTTTGAAAATAATGCTCGTTCCTTTCTAAAGTAAGAGACATTTGATTTAATGCTACTGGTTCAAGGCAGTAGCAGGAAGACACAGACAAATAAATCTTGCCTGTGTATTTGAAAAGAGTAGAAACATTTAGATGATGTCTCACTTCACACAGGAAAAAAATCTAGGCCCAGATAATAGAGTTCATTGAACAAGTTTAAACTTGGAACGTTTTCTGCCTTAAAAGGACAGAACATAGAGTAAGCAGCCTGCTAATGACTTCTAGTTACTTGTGACTGTTGTTATTGTAGCAACCATGCTTCATGTGAAAATCAAGGAACTTTGAAAGTATATGCAAGTTTTCCAAATTTCTAAAAAAGATTAAAAAAAAAAATCCTCTGTCCCCTAGCCCTTCCTCTCTCCACTCCTTTCCAACCTGTGTTGTGATCCTCAGGCTATTTTGTGGAGTTTGTGTATTCTTTTCTGTTCCTCACAAGAGGTACTTGTATTTAAAAGAAATTAAAAGTCCCTGTTCTGTAGGTAGCCGTCAAGTCTTCCTAGTTGTATATGCAGTAAAACATATGTGTTACTTGCACAAAAGTTAATTGTTCCTATGTTTAACTTAATCACAGACCTCAAGCCTATAAAAGAATTAAAATCTGGGACTTGTCCTCTCTTGGTGACTGGATTTTGTGAGGAAGGTTTTGAGTGTGTTTCTTTTGCGTGTATGTGTGTATAGACCTTTATTTATTTTTTCTAAAATTGTGCTTTTATCCCCTTTAGAATTATTGCAATAAAGCAAAATGCCTATTATTAATAGAATTGAGTACAGTATGGAGTACAATCATGCATTTATTTATTATTTTTTTGACTGTCTGTACAAATTAAATTCTACATACCATGCTGTAGTGTGTTAGTATGCAGTCTGATTTATGGTTAAAGAAAAATTCCATTGCTAGTGTTTTTGAGAACCTGGGAAGGAAGGAAATGGGTAGCCTTTCTAGTGGAGTGCTCTGAAATGCTTGGACTTCAGTAAAGGGAACAAAAGCCCTCTTGTTGGTTTATGAGGTTTTGGGGTGTGCCTACACCCTAAAAATGTCACAGTAGGATTTATTTTGGAAGCCTTATTTGGAGCTTTCATCACCACCTTGATGAGGAGGGGAGGGCAACTATCAACTCCTCTGTCTGGCCAATCTGTGGCTTAATTCAGCCAAGAGGAAAATATCAGTAATAATGCATCAGTCTGTGCAAACTCTGCCTGGACCTGTCTTTCTGGCCTTGAAAAAAAAAGAATGAGATGTTCACTAAGGTTTTCTGCTAATGTCTGTATAAATATGGCTGGGGATCTGTGCAATGGGAAATTCTGGAAGTAGATCTACTTGTGTTTTAACACAGGCAACTGGTAATGTTTCACTTTACTGTCTTCAGCTTCCCATCCATATAAGATCCAGCTCAGGATTGCAGCCTGCAAGTTCTTTTTAATGTCCTTTGAAGATTTACTTTAGCTTTGCAAAGGGACCACGAGAACTGCTGAAAAGCTATATATAAATCTGTGCAAATCACCTCATAGCTATGTGCACTGAAATGATAGTAAAACTTGCTTCAAATCTGTTTTCTCCAGCACTTATGCTGTAGGTACAACTGATCTGACATCTTCTAATCCTATGCCTGTGTCTACAGGCATAAGACCAAACATTATTTTCTTTATAGTTGTGGAACCCTGGGCTGGTGAAAATGCTGATCTCTCACTGTGGAGCCAGAGTGGCACAAGCGTGGTAAGAAAGGTGCCCTCCTCTTTCCTGCTGTGCCCTTGCTAGATTTCCACTATGGCAAAGGGGAGCAGGATTTTCCTACTGTAAGAAGCTGTGGCTGATGTAGCAGCCTGCAGTCCCACAGCCTCTGACATGGATGTGTCAGAGGCAGCAGGGCGATGAGGGGAAGGTGATATATAGGAAAGCTCAACAGAGACAGCTTAGATGTGCCCCTTCACTGGTTCAGGAGCTATTGCAGATTCTCAGGGTCTTTCCCACAGCAGCAGGGAGAACCGGTTTAAGCAACCCTAAGTTGTGGTGAGGAGGGCAAAGATTGGGCTTTGTGGTTTTCTAGTTAGAAAAATTGTCTGATAGATTTGTGTTAAAAGACATTAGTGTTCTTCTCGGTTCTATAAGCAACAGGTGGTTTAAATTAGCTTTGAAAGTTTGGAAACTTTCTTTTTCTGTCCTTGACATTTTTAGTTAAAAAAGGTAACCTGAGAGGAAAAAAAAGTCTGAGTGTAGTTCTTGTAACTTGTGTAATTATCTAGCACACATAGGATACAGAAGCCTGGGTTCACATCTGCTACTGTGAGGAGTATCTGGGGGTTTGGCTCTCCAAAGCTTGCCTTACTGTGCAGGAGTTGCTGTCACTGAAGAGTGATAAACCAAATTTTGCTTATGTTACAAAACTGAGCATTCCAGAAGTGTTTCAGGCATCTGCACGACCTTCGTTCAGGGTCTCACATCTTGTATGACACAGATCAGTCCCTTATTTGGAGACAGCCTCCTCCTTCTGCCTGCAACTCCAGCCCTCCTAGCCTCCTTAACTTTTTGTGACATTTTTGTGTCATCTGGCACTGGGAGATCCACACAGTCCAGTCCTGGAAGGTGCAATGGGACCTGCAGGAGGCACATGTTCATCTGGAGCAGGAGCTGGGAACAAGGCAGGGTGCCTGAGGCATCACAAGCAGTGCTACATGCCTGTATTTAGGAAGTTCAAGAGGACCCTAGCCAAAGTGACTGATTAAAATAGGATTTTGGACATGGAGCTCAAGGCAAATGCCTGCCTAAAAGTAGGTGTCTCTGGAGCTGAATGCCTTGCTTTAAGCCTGGCCCTCTGGGCAGTTTGGGCTCTCTAGGAATGGGGTTTAAATTCTGCATGCTTGTTGATGCTTTTTCTGTTTTCCTTTTCTCCTGTCACTGATGAACAGTGATGGTACTTCAGCCTGGGGCCAGGAAGCACGCCAATATCCTGTAATTGCCTCTCAGACATTAGCTGGGAAGTTGCTTTTGTATAATTGTCTTGTTTTGTTCTCGCCTTGTTTGTTCCCACAGCCTCCTATTACATTAGGACAATATGTCCCTCTCGGAAGGTTCTCTAAGCCACTGTAAGGTAATTTCATCTTGCTGACCAGGACACCATTGTTTGTAAGTGCATTATATGCATGTATCCTTAGGGGGTTTTCATACTGTGTGAGCATTTATCAATAGCCTGGATCAAAACAAGAAGGTGGCACAGGAATAGCAACTGGAGTGCTGTCTTGTGCTGTCTTGTACTGAGGGAATAGGTTCTTATTGTCTGCAGGTAGAATAGGTGTATGATTACCAGAAACTTCAAGCACTTTTTGACACAAGCACAACTCACTTTTAGAGGTTGCCATTAGGTCAATTCTTCTGCAATTCTGTAACTGATAGGTATACAGTGCTCTTTTGCTTAGAAGAGAAATGTGAATTTTGAACTGGTTTGACTGGTTTCTGTCCCCTGGCATGACAGATACAGGATGTTTAATTTTAAACCTTAATAGATTACACTGCATTCTCATTGTGCATGAGAAAATAAAGTAAAATACACAGTCTGCAAGTTTTACAAACCATTACATCCTTCCAGGATAGCACAAGTCTGAGTAGTCATGTATCTTGTGGATTTCAATTACTGTATCACAATGCAGCTCCTCCTTTGGATTCCATTCCTTAGAGTAGCACATGGAAAATCTTATTTCTAAAGCAATATGTTCAGTGTGCATTCTCCTCTACACACTGGATGGCATTGAGAACAGATCTGATATATGTTACTATTAATTTAGTGGCTGTACAAGGTAGAATTAATAACTGGAAGAGAGTTGCAGTTCTCCAAGTGTGGAACAATATAACTTTCATAGCAGTCATCAAGTGACTATAAGCAGCATAGGAAGAGGTAAAAAGTTTGCCTGAAAGAATTTTTTTGGCCCATAATGCTGTGTTAATTAGTCAGCAGAATTGCTTTTCTATACAGCCAGGTCCATACATTTAGTTTCATGACAATGATGTCCGGGTGCTTGTACAGCTGAAATAGCTGCTGTTGTACGTGACCAGAAAAATACAACTTCTTGCTGAAAGAGCTCTGCAGTTAGGAGTTATGCTATTGTTGCTTTTCTTCCCTTCTTTATAAAGTGTCCAGAGAAATGAGTACGTGCTGCCCCAGTTCAGGGATGAGTTGACTGTGTCATTACAAATGAATGGAGGTCTCTTACTGAAACGATCAGTTGTACAAGTACGTGTCTGCAGCCTCAAGTTGTGGAGTTTGGGGTTTTTTTCAGTGCATTTTACAGCAGCTCTGACATAGTGAGGTTTTTTTCTGAGCCTCGTAAATGTGTTGTTCTCACAGTAATTGTTACCTTGGAAGATCCAGATGATTGCTGGTTTTGCAATGTGCCTCTACCATTTTATTCCAAAACTCATTCGGACCTAGTGGAATATGATGTTATAGATTCCATTTCAGTCAGAGATTGACTCCCTTGCTTAACCTGTGTTGGAAAGACTGTTCAACTGTTAAGTGAGGAGTCTGAATTTACACATAAAATGACTGTGAGCAGTCACCTGAGGAAATATACCTCTCTCCGTTGATCTGTAGAAGAATGTTTTGGTCCTAAATTTAGCCTCTCAGAATTGATGTAAAGTTAGGTGCTTGAAATACACAGTCACTTTCTGTCTTCCCACCTCCTTTATCTCATCTGAGACTCCCACTGTATTAATGCTCTGATTGGATAATCCAGCATGAGGCCAGGGGATTCAAAATTTCAAGTGAAGTCTATTTGTAATGATTAGATCTAATTGTACATAGGTATTGAGAGGGAAGGGAATGTGCATATGACTCTTCAGGGATTCACTTGGATTCTTTGTCTCCTTGTGCCAAACAGGGACAGAGAGAGTAGGAGTCAATGCAGATAACACTGGAAAAATATTTTAGGTTTCATCCAAGGCTGATGTTATGTTTCAGGCTGTGGCAGTTTTCATCAGGCCAGTTTAAACCCTCAACCCATGTGAGAGACATCGGTTTGGCTGTGTGGCTGCAGTCAGCAGCAGAGTTGAGGAAGGAGCAGTGCCCTTTTTCTGGGCTCCTGGTCCTGACCAGCTGCCATGCTGGGTACTTGCTAGACACTCAGGATTTATTTATGTGTGAATATGTGGGGCAGGAGCTGCCTTTAAACTAGTTGTCAGCTGAGAGATACAAATTCACTGATTCACACTGATATCCCTGTTATGGAGAACTGTTTCACTTTTGCTCCAGTAAATTGTTTGATGTAACTGGTGCTTTTATGGGACAACTTGTATACCCAGTCCAGATAAAGCAAGGGGCTCTGTCACACGAAACGTGGCTTTGGGGCAAGGGTGAAGGGGCAGACAGGTGGTGGATGTTAGTCATATGCTTTCTATACCATGTCAGAGAGAACTGCAACAACCTGTGCAGGACAGAACAGAGGAATGTGAAACGTTTGAGCATTAATCCACTCTGGAAGCCATCTCTTGTGTAAGAGGGATGGCCTGGGCCTGTTGATGTCCATCTGAGGAAGCAGGGTAATCCAGGTGTGACCCTATCACAAGGTGTGCTGAGCCTCTGGGAGCTGTGTGTGTTTAGCTTTGGCCTCACTCCAGCCTGGGCCCAAGTGCCCACATCTCCTTCTTGGCCTTCCCCTGCTTAAGTGGAAACACCTTCAGTTTTCTTGAGCAGGGACGTCAGCTGCTGGTGTGCAGAGTGTTTGCTGGCAGTGTCTGTGTAGCTCCCTAAGAGCAAGAGACACGTCTTAACCAAAGTGTGTCAACATAGATTACACCGTTAAAAGAAGTAAGCCTTTGAATCCCCAACAACACAGTCTTAATCCCACAGTCATTACAACATCAAGCAACAAGTCTGAAAAAGATGCTGAGTTTGATGCTGTTGCTTGGGTTGGCTTCTAGCCGGAGCAGCCAGACTCCATTGGTGGCATGGGACCACAGCTGCGTCCTGTACTTGTTCTGAGCACCTCTTTTCTGAGGTACTGAGGTCTCAAAGAGCTTGAGGATGAGGGCTCTAATGGGATACTCGGCTTTGCTTTGGCAAGTCCTCAGGGTATTTATTGCAATGATACATTCAGTGGGGAAGTAACATGCCAAATAGCTGCCATAACTAGAGGTTTCACGGTACTTTCTGTGCTTTGCTTTGAAAATACAAGCCTGAGACTTGATGTGTGCCAGGATCACTGTGAATGCAGACTGAATCTGTTTAATTCCTCTTCAGTGTTGAGGTATAAACAAAAAGTATGTGTCCTGGAAATTTTTCCATCTGCTTGCATAGAAGCAGTAATGGAAGCTTAATGTTGAGATTGATTGATTGATTTCTCACAGATTATAGACCAGCAATTGCTGACAGTTTTACTGTTTGAACACTGCTTCGTATTAAACCACTTTTATAGCAGACTGGAAATGCAGATGTCCATTTAATCTGTTTGGCTCCTTCAGCACTGCACAGTGTCATGAATGACAATCTTCTCAAGCAAAACGGGAACCCTCAGCCATGTGATCCAATGGAATAAGCTTGAAAGTGAGGGGAAAACTTTCTCCTCTTAGCAACTTTTTCAGTGAACATGAGCCTTAATGTACAGATGATAGGGCTAATTATAAATTGATAATAGGATAGATGTAGGCCCATGCTGTGGACAGCAACAGATATCCTAGGATATATAGGATACTATATATCCTGTTTATAAATCAATAATGGATATTATGGATAAGATGGAGCAGTGGTGTGAGGTGTCCTAAACTAATTTTAACTATTAAAAAATTAAACATGAATCTCATGTATTGGCTTAAAAAAGAAAAGAGAAAAAAAGCAGAAAAAAGCCCCAAACCATTTCTCAACATACAGACTGTATGTACTAAGGTTTTGTGGTCAAATCTTTAAGTGCCACTTTTATCCTTTATTTCAGCAAGTGCTGAAGGACTGCAGTTGGCTGTTCCAAACCTAAGTGCTTTCAATTTTGTGTTACCTCTGAATTTTGGCTATAATGAACACAGAGAGGGGAACGACACAGTTGTCTCTCACCCTCACAAAATGGGGTTTCAAAAAAACCAGGCCCCGTTGGCTGGCCAGTGCTAGCTGGGCTTGCATCAGAGCTGGCACAAAGTGAGCAGGGACAAATTAGTGTTCAGTGGGCACATGCCTGAGGGTAGCTCGCTGGAAATTTCTCCCCAGGTTTCTGATGGCAAAATGAGGTTTTTCTCTCTGAATGCAAATGATGTGCCTCTTCAAACCAGCCCTTCTGGGAAAGTAATGAAGAAAATGCCTCATTGTCTGTAAAAGCAGGCTGTGGCTTGCCTGGAGGGATGCTTTTGGCTCTTGGTGCTGTTTGCTGCCTGCCTGAAGCTGATGGCTGCTGAGATGGTGCACAGGAGGAGCAGCAGCGTTTCCAGGGCTGGTGGCTGCTCATGAAGGACATGATGTCTGAGGATAAAATAAAGAGTGAATCTTGCCTTTCTGGGAGGTATCAAGGCCTCCTGACACTGCCCTCACACTGATAATTGAGAGCTGAGGTGTTATCACCCAGCTTCGCGCTGTGTTTTATGTCAGTTTTTTTGGTAGTGTTCTTCATAACCATTCATCTTTTTTCCCCCCTTCAAACTAACTTAAAAGAATGAAATGGAGGCTTGTTAAGCCTTTTGGTTGCCTTCATCTGAGCTGTAAGCCAGCAGTAATCGGCTCTCCCCATGCGTCCGAGCTTTCCCGGGGGACTGCTGCATGGACCTATGTGTGTGCACATGTAATTAGCAGAGGAAGGACAGCTCCTGTCAGTCTCTTCAGGGCCCCATGCCCTGTCAGTCTGTGAGGTGAGCAGTTTCAGTGCAGCGAACTCCCAAGGTGCCAGCATATCTCAATAAGCCAATTTTTGTCTGCCAGTGAAGTGCAGCTATGTATTTCACTGGACAAGTATCATTAGTTTTGATGGGATGTGTTTTTTAAAGAAATTTTGAAGAAATTAAATGAGCTGATGACTGCCTTATCAAAATGCCAGTAGGTATTGTGTTCCTCTGCCTAATAGTCCTTGGTTATTGTGTCATTATGAAGTTGAATGAACTTCTGAGTAACTTTTAAGAAGAACTTAAGACTTTTGAGACATCAGGTACTAACATGACTTTAATTTTCAGCAAAAATGATCTTCACCTTCTCAGTTCTCAAATGCTTCTTGGTCATCATCTACCTTCCTTCAATTGTTATCCCTGAGAATGACATGTGAAAGTCTTTCTAATCTCTTCTGTCTGATCAAAGTGAGTAATCAAATGCTGCCTTCCATGATGCAACATGTTACAATTGCTTCCTTACATTCTTCTTCCCAACATGTCATAAAAAGCTGCCTCCATTTGTACTGTTTGCAGAATTGTATTTATTGATAACTTCTTCATCTAATTTGCTCGTGTGTGTTTATCAGGAAACCTGATTTATACCCTGGCTTTTGAGGAGAGGTTAATTCTTGATCCAAATGTCTAATTTGAGAAGGACTTAAATACATTATTGTTCTATGATAGAAAACTCTTTTACAGTTTCTACTAAAATCATGTTACAGGAGCTTCTTCTATCCAGCTGTATAGATGCTTATGTTAAAATGTTGCTTCATGTTCCATTGCTTTCATTTGAAATTAATTCCTTGACCTCTTGTTTCTTAGATCTACATATGCAACTCTACTAGTAATGTTGCAAAACTACTCTGTGTTGCCTTGCAGTGGTCTGAATGTCCTGCTGTATGGTCTCCCTAGCAGAGTTTTTACACCTTCCCTCTTCGTCCTTGGATTTTTTTTAAGCTCACAAAACCCAGGGAGGTGGTGAGCAGGTTTGCACGAGGTCAGGTCTATTAAGCAGCTGATATCCGTAACACTTAGGCTGATGAAACCCCTTTTTGCTTGTTCCACTTCTGAGTGCTTAGTGATCCTTTTACTGAAGCAAACAGAAACAGGAACTAAGAAGCTTTCTAATGCCATCAGTGTTAACAGCCTTTTTTATTGCTTGCAGAGAAAAATCTGTGGTTTGAATTAAAGTTTTGTTATTAATCTAGGGATAGCCTTGCAAAGTGCAATTGCTTTGAGCATATCTGCAATGAAAACTTAAGAGAATTTGTCTGTTTGAGTGGCAGCTGTATGGAGCAGATTATGTGCTGTATTTCTGAAGCAGAACTGTTGGAAATAAGGTGCAAATAATTGGAATATATCCATGCTTTATCTAAAATAACACAGGGTTGACAGGTTACTTATTCATTGCATCTGCTATTCTTGCCAACCCTTAACCATGTTAAGTAGCAGAAAGAGGTCAGTGCTGAATTAGTTGCTTCTGTAAGACATTGCTTAAAAGCTGTTTTTGTGGTACTCACAAGCATTACAGAATTGATAACTTAAAAAATGTCCACTCTTTCTATTCCCTCTGCAAGGTACAGGTTTAAGAAAGAAATAGGAAAGTTACCTAACATTCAGAAATAAAATATCAGTAGCAGGGATTTTGTGGACTCAAGTTTAAATATCTTTTCCCCTTCTCCCTGGGCAGCTTCCTCTGTATGTCTTGGCCCTCAGCTGAGAGTCTAGTTATCAAGTGTGATACAGAAGTTGGTATCAAATCTTAATCTTCTCTGTGTCTGTGTGGGCTGTCAGTTGAGTAGATTTTATAATGTGCCCTTGGATTAAAACAGGATAAGTCCTAGTAGTTCTGATGACACTAAGGGATAGTATGGGTCACTGGGCACACAAGCTTTCGAGATATGAAGCTTCAAATTAAAAGTACGAGCCACAGTTGCTTCCCCAAACAGGATCACCTTATAAATATTTTTGATAAGTAGAAAAGTAGTTGAAGCCACAGCTCAGCTGTGGCTGTTCATAAGTTACATCCAAGGAAGACTATGCTAGCATTGGCCTTCTCTCCTGATCCCTCCAGGCACAAGCCTGCACAAGACCATGAGATTGCTTTTTGAAGTATGCTGATACGTATTGGATTGAGATTTGCTTTACCTACCATGGCCAAAGAAATCTGATCCTCAAACTGGAGACCTTTATCTGATAAGGGATTTAAGAGTAAAGCAGAGTGTTTGGGGTTTGAGTTTGAAGTATGAGAAATTTACCTCTCTTTATTGTTCTCTTCCTCACCTCCCAAGCCAGGAGATGTGTTTTCTTACTTAGTAGGTAAATACACATACTAGCTTCTGTTTCTCTACGAGATTATATAGATATATATGTATAAATGCAAACAAAGCAAAAGAAAGTGTGCAAGTTAGAGGGCATGGTCCTGAAAATACATGGATTTGGTCTGCTGTGCATTCACATTGCCCCCTCTCAGGAGGTGGCTCAGGTGCATAGAACGATTCCTGGCAGCAGGGCAGTGATCTGTAGGGTATTAGAAGCATATCAGGAAAGTGGAGAAAAAAAGAAATAAAAAGAGAATTTGACAGACCTGTTTCTGATTCCTGCTTAGTACCTCCCTGTTTTGTGCTGTATTGTAAGCAGCGCTTTAGCAATAATACAGACAAAGCCTAACAAAGAGACTTGCTTGCTGGCAGAAAGTTGCTTAAAATAACTTGCTGAGGATAAAGAGGCTGCCCAGGTCAATAATTCTGTGAAATCCTCAATGTGTAACAGCTCCAGGAGGTTTTGTAGGCATATAGATTTTTAAAAGCTTTAGACTGTTGATAAGACAGTAAAGATCGCAGAGTGCTGCTAACCTTGTATTGATGGTGCTGGGATGTCTATATGAAGATTTGAGGGTTTTGCTATAGAAATACTGAATCTTTGTTCCCTCCAGCAGAACTCTGATTTAAAGAATGAATGCTACAAAGAAGGAATTGTTCTTTGTCAGAAGATACTTAATACCGTTAAGAGTCTTTGTTGTATTTTATTCTTCAGTCAGATCCATGACTGTTAAAAATGCTGTCAAACAACTTACTTTGCTTGCTTTCCATTAATCAACGAAATAAATTTATCAAATACAGTGTAATTTATCCCTACCTTCATGATGAATATAGTTCTTTTGGTACTAGTTTTATGTAGTATTATTTTTAAAACATCAGCTGAAGATAATCAATGTAAAGCTTATTTCAGACAGTTTTATTAAAAGTAATTGCTCATGATAACTGGCAGAGATTATGTTATCACTAAAACTTCAATTAAAGCAGCAGCTTTCTTGACCATGCTTTAAACCAAAAAAATTGTAATGTACTGGTTGAAGGTAGTCCCTTACGTAATTCCAATTGAAACTTTCATTTTGATAATTTCTTTATATTCATCTTCAGAGTTGTTGAATCCATGTTTTGCCATACTCATGTGCACAGCTCACAGGGAGGCAGTAGCACAGGGGAAAGGAGCAGGAGCTGGTGGTGTGATGAATTGGGGAACCTATGTAGGAAATCTGGTGTCAGCCTTTCCATGGCTTGTCAAGTAGCCCTTTTGTTTTACTGTACCTTCTAGTACACGGTTTCAGCTCGATGCTTTCCAAGTACACTTGTGGGATTTTTTAAGAGAAGACACATATTTGCTGTTTCTTCTTGGGAATATGAATGCATGTTAATTGTTGTGGTGTGTGGATGTGCCTTACAGCAGTATGAAGGCTGACAGCGACTTCCTCACCAAGGTTCTGCCTTGTTTTGTCTTGCTGCACAGTTGGTATGAGCAACTGTGTGGGGAGAAATTCCTAATAACATAGTGGAAATTCTCTTCTAGTGGTTCTGCTCAGTATATCCATCTAGTTTCTGTGTGCAGCTCTGGACTATATGTCTTCAGAAGATGGTTCCCTTCTCCAGTCTGATGCTGAACTGCAAGCCCCAGGGAGCTGTCACGAGAGTCAAAGACAGAGGGAGGACAAGAGGAAATCCTTCCTTCTTGCCTCAGCCCCACCTGGCTAGGAATTTGGCTGGCACTGCTGTCAGGGTGCTGTGTCCCCACAGCCCAATCTGTCTGTTGTTTTTGGCTGGGGAGTCAGGAGGGCTTGTGTCAGTGACGCACTAGTTCCTTCTCCCTCATGGAAGGAGGGGAGTCATGCCTGAAGGGCAGCATACCAGACAGAAGACTGCTTCTGAAGCCACATAGCTAGTTCAAGCCACACTATCTCTGATTTCACTCAACTGCTTTTATAGTAGAAGTTATTAAAGTGATGTTTTATCCCATGTGAAGTAAATTCATTTCTTATCTTTGTATGCATCAAAGAGGATACAAGCACCAAGCCTTTTTAGCAAAAATTCAGTTACATGAGATGGAGTTGGAATGCTGAATTCAACAACTTAATCCTGGAGACCAATGAGATCTGTGGGAGTTGACATCTGGAAATAGCAATAAAGTCATCTTTGTTGTTTAACTGTTTGGGGATATGGGATACAAAGAGGTATCTCACAAGGATGTACCTGGTCTCTCAATGCTGTCTGTGTTTGCTTTCTGTGCCTGAGAAGACTATACCAGTGGAAAGAATAGCAGTGATACCATTTATCTTTCTAGCAACAGAGATTGTGGCTTCTGGCCTAATTTAACCAAGTTTTGGATTTACTGACCTAGGACAAACTGATCTCCTACCTCCGTGCTTCCAGTCACCACCCAACAAATTGGAAGTAGCGACCTGAATAAGTGAAGAATAAATGAGGTGAATGTTTTCATGTGCTAGAGAAAGAAGTCAGCACATCCAGTATGTTCTGCTGGCTTATGCAGAGTTCACACTGATTTGCAGTTCAGTTTGCATTTTGCATTATTATACAGTACCAGTACCTGACAATCTTTTCTACTAGCGCCCAGAGTAGTATAAAAATGATGATTTGTGGAGTTTTTGTTTGATAGGTTGGGGTTTTTTAAGGTACTTGTTTAAAGAGTGATTATTTGGTCTTATATTGAGTGCACAGTCTGCTGTAATGAAACTGAGAGACCTGGTACAAAGGTCTACAAATGCTCTACATTTAAGCATACTTAAAGCTTATTTGAGTTCTAGTTTCCTTAGGTAAGAATTTAGCAAACCTGGGATATGCATGTGTTACCACCAACATTCATCTCAGTTCTAGAGGATCCAGGATTCCTCTTAATTTAGAGCAGTTTATGACCATCTTCTGAAATAAGATGCATATTTTTGTGTGAGGGAGGAAAGTTCCTGCAGCTAATTGCTACAATTGTACACAATTTTAGAAAGACCAAACAGATTTTAGATCTATTAGTAGTCATTCTTCCACCTTTGGGGAGCTTTGGTGGGTGTCACCAGGCATCTGCTGGCTGCAGGTGGCAAACAGAAGTGTCTCCTGAGAGATTCAAGGACCTTATTGTTTAATGAATAAGTCCCTGTTGTATAACAGATTATGCATTCCAGAACTGGAAATGTTCACTCCTTAAGCTGTGAAGTCTGATTCTTCCTTACCTTTAACAAACTTCAGTTGCCATACAAAATTTTGCTAGTAATTTTTAATTGCTGCTTAATGTAACTGTAATAATATAGTTGTTTTATATGTAACTTCCCTGTTTATGTGAAAGGAATGGAATTGATTGAGACAGTTTATTGCTACTAATGACAAAAAGATCTTAATTTAAATGATTTCTTGTTATTTGACTCTAGATTCCACATATGGGTTTATTTTGTTGAAATCCATGGAGTGGAAAGGAATCAATATGGGACTTTTGAAACTGGTGGAGGTTTGTAATGCTTCCACTACAATTGATTACAGCTGCTTTTGTAGGGCTTTAAAAAGAACAATCTGTATTAAAAACATTATTCTTTGGTATGAAATAGAACAGTTCTAAATAGGTTTCCAAGGGGTCTGCCCTGCAATTTGACCATTTGAAGGGATTGCAGTAATCACCAGTAGGCCAGGGCAGTGAGGCAGAGGAAAGGCCGTTAGGTGAGGAGTTATTGGCATGCATGCCAAAGAGGTTACCCTGGCAGCTTTAATCATTCATACACATTCTCAAGAGGAGGAACAAAAATATAAATGTTAGTTCTTCTGATTGATTAGTTAAAAGGATCAGTAAAGCATGAAAAGAGAAGGTGTGCATAGAAAAGCCAGCGTGCGTTAGGCTTACAAGCACTGACTGAGGCAGGTACATGTAGTTATGACCTCTATACCAAAAGCTACCTGCTTCTCCTCTTACTGTCAGACTTGTGACTGGTAATTCAAAGGCGGGCTGACCTCTTCATTCAGCATTTTCAAAGGAAGGCATTTAGCTACTCAGTCATGGCTGTGCCTTAAATTTAACCTGTCTGCACATGGGCTGATATGTCCTTAAAAGAACTGATTAGCGTTTTGAGCTGTGACAACAATTTGCATGGTGGTTTTGATTCTATTTTTAGGGAAACTGATGGGTGCTTTTTGGAAAATGTGCAGAAAATTGCTATGCTAATTGAGATAAATCAATCTGTGATGCACGTTGCTGGCTTCTGGCTTCTGATGCTGTTTCGCCTGCATTGCCCTTTAATATTTCAGTCTGGAGTAGCACTTTGGAAGCTGATTCAGCTGTAGCCTCTTTAAAATAGTTTTCCTGTTGTATTGTGCCTACATCGAAGGCACAGTTGAAGAATAAACTGTTCTTTGCACTGATTGATGGCTTGGCATAAAAACTAAAAGGGCTTTGAATCTTTTAATTTGGGGATACCCGGAGAAGCTTTGATATTAAACTTCTGCTTTTACATGATAAGCAGAAATTGCTGTGTACTATACTTGACTGTTCAGCAGTCTTGAGGTTTTCAAGGTGAAGATAACAACTAAACTGCAGTGTTACTTTCTGGGTTTCACATACAGGGAAAGACCTCTTGGTGTGGAGTTAGGGAATGTGATATGATGTCAGACTGGGAGGTTTGCATGAACAGCACAGCTGTACTGTTTGCTTGAGCTGACATATCAGATTCGTCGGGCCCCTCTATCACTGCTAAGTAACAATTTGGAGTAAGTTTATGTGATCATGGGCTTAGGAAGGTCCCTTGTCCTAACCTGTAGCCTGTGTAGAACTGCTCTTCTCTGCAGTATGGTGGTGGCAAAGATACACACATGTAAAGGTTTGTTTTTCCTGAAAATTATTATAACTGAATGAAGATACATTTTTCATTTCTGCAGATGATGAACACATCTTTGGAGTGACATAACCAACTATGGTCCTGTTCAGCTAGCAGTCTTAATTCTACTTCATATGGGCTCGAGCCTAGTTGGATAGCCTAGGAAGGCTGTAGTGTAACTGATGAGGATCTCTTTTTGTTCATTTACTAAGTATTTTTTGTAAAATCTGTTGCAACCGGAGAGCATGGAGGAAGTTGTTTAATCTGTCCTTCATCACAGATTGTGCTATTGGTATTCATGTAAGGATAGAAGGCTCTGCCTGATCTTGGTGCCATGCTTGCTCACCTCCCTCCTGCATCATCATACAGCTACTTCTGTCCTACCCTGGGCAACACAGTTTTTGGATAAGGGATTAGAATTATAGACTGAAGTTTAGTCTCTGTGTGCATCTAGTAGATAAATAATACACAACTGGAAATCAGACACTGTGAAAAGAAGTGGAAAGATAGAAGTTTTTCCACTGGAATTTACCACAGACAGGCCAGAAATTTAGAGGACATTTATCTTTCTCCTCAAGGCAGGACAAGCCAAAGCTGCAAGCAAGCCAAAGATCCACTACACAGATCTGTGAGTCTTTATAGTGGGAAGAAAAACATTTTCAATGAAGCTTGAACAAGTTCTCCTGTTACCATTTAAGTTCTGTTATCACATAATTTTCCATACGGTATGTAATTACACATGAGGGAATATTTCTAAAGGCACAGATGACAGTTAGAAAACAGGCACACAAGTTTCAGTGACTTTGTGAAGAGTGTGAACTTAAATCTATCAACTGCAGCACTGTAATTTCTTTGGCGCGTGGCTGTAAGTGAACAGGGCTGATGAGGTGGTGGCTCGTTGGTGTCTCCTTGGATGCAGTGTATTTTTTTTAGTGAGAGCCATGACATCCACTGCTGAAATGCCTGACACCAGCAAGAGTTGTTTCATTAATGCCTTCCCTGTCAAATACGCCTCTGTTCTGGTAATTAGTCTGGCGTAACAGATTGTGTGCATCTTAAAAGCCAGCATATTTAGACTCTTGGCTCTGACATGAGGGGATCTCTAAATCAGCTCTGTTGGTGGACTCCTCTATTGTTGAACATTAGCAGTAGTAGAAGCAGTTTGCAGTACTTGTGTTTATTTTGGGCTCTCCGCCTTTCCTCGGCAGCCACGAGCGGTTAAACCCTTTCTTTATCTGTCATGAGAGATTGGAGGCCTACAGCTATAGTTTTGTGCAGCATCAGGAAATTATACATGAGGTACAAGGAGCGTGAATAATCTTTCTGGCATGTGCTCCAGCTGTGGTAGTGGCTGTGCCTGCACCTTACAGGATGACCGTGTGCTGTGCCGCTGCTGACACCATCACCATCCCTAGAGGCAAACACAACCCTAGTAGGGACACCCGTACAAAGACAGTTTACTCTTCCACTTTTACCTGAAGAAGGGCAACAAATGTCCTCTATGGTTTTAAAAATACCTGTGGAAATCAGCTCTCAAGAATGAGTCATGGCAATCAAAGCTTGTTATTTAATTGGCTAAAGGCAGCAGTGGGGGAGGTGGTGGCTTTTGCAAATTCAGTCCAGGCAGGTTTTCACATTGGGCATACGGATAAGCATGAGGACTGTCATGGAAAGGGAGCAGCTGTGGTGAGTGTTTGGAGGGTTTTAAGACGTTCCAAGGTAACACTGGGAGATGGTAACTCTGTCAAAATTAATTGGTGGAAATGGGATATTGGCTTCTGTATTAAACCCTTGCTCTCAAACTTGGAAAATTCAGTATGGGGCCTGTTATTACAGAAAGAATATTTTTGCTATGATCACAATTACCCAGACTGTGGTGCACGGCAGCTTCCCTGCAGCCAATATCCACTCCAGTAATATCACCATTGTGCAATCAGTATGGTTTCCCTGAAGAATAAAATGGGCAGTCCCTAGAATTTTGTGCTTAAATGATGTCATCAATTATTACTGTCTTATTTCTCAGAAAATCCCACAACTGACTACCACTGTATCTCCCACCACCACTTTTGTGGAAGGTGTCACCATGGTTGGCACAGTGCACTGAGGTGGGCTTTGCTGGGAAGAGTTTGTTTTGTGAGTCCATAAAAGTGCCAACATCACCTTGAAAGGAAATAATGAAGACCACTTCTTTCCTTTGATTTTGTGCCCAGCTGTAGGGCATATCAGTGAAAGGAAAGGCACACTAATTGTACTAAGATAATGGTGGTAAACATGCCTCATAACATAAAATCCTCCTTCAAATTTGGATGTTTGTAGCTGGGTACATGCGGGCAGCATAGGGAATTGCAGACTGAAGGAGCTGTCAGAGGCTCATCTCTGACAACCAGTAAAATGATGAGAAATGGAAAGTGGATGCTCTTCTGATTGACACATTTCTCTGGGAAAAACTGTTGCTTTGAGGTGGAAATCTGGTTTTGAAGTTTCACACTTCAGGTGTTTTGTTTAAAATCATGACTGATTCCTGGACAATGTCAACAGATTCCTAATGGGACAGTTTCATCTGTGAGACAGCTTTCCTGGTGTGATGATGGAAAGCAAAGAAGTGGCAAACAATGATGGGAACACACCTGCCAACTTCAGTGTCAGCAATGCTGAGGTCTGTTAGGACTAACTCCTGTTGGGTGGCAGATCACAGTTCGTTTTGCAGGAAGCCTAGGGCAACATACAGGTTCTTCACACAACTGCCTTTTCTCTAGCCTTCAGTGGGAACCTCTGCCCTCAGGCTTTAGGTGAACATATTCAGGTAGTTAGCTTTCCAAAAATGTAATGTATGTGAAGAATACATCACTCTTAATGAACTAAGACTCAACAGCTGAGCATGCTTTTATACAAGCATGTATGGAACTGCACTATGTATTAATAGAAGAGGAAAAAATATTTTCTTTCTCTTTTTTACATGTAACATCTCTGCCTAATCAACAGCTGTAATGCTTGCAAATTTTCAGAGGCTTCTGGCTTAGATATTTGTAATATAACATCACTTTTAAAATATTAGTCTCTTGTTCTGTGCATACTAAACAGGTTACATCTAGAAGAATTCCATCTGGGGAAAACGGGAGGCAGTGTACCGTTAGTAAGCCAGCTGCAAACCTCACATTCTCTGTACCATGCATATACCCAAAAAGGCAGAGAATAAGAATTTGAGTGCATCTGTAAATAGTAAAATGTTTCCTTCCCTGTCAGCTACTTGTGTCAGTTCTTGTGTCTGAGTTTCAAACAGCCACAACAGCCATGGTAAACATTACTTCTTCATTGCTCCTCTCACCAGCTTTCTTGGTTTCATCCACATGGCAAGATAGTCTGTAATGTTTTACTCCTACATCATCACCATAATGGGAGGAATGACAGTAACAGAACCACTGGAAAAGGGACAGGGCACTTTGTACTCTTTTTTTAAATTAAATGTGCCATCCATTTCCAACCCTCCTGTTGTCTGATGATTGTTTTTCAGTTTTTTGCCATTGAATGATTTGTGCCTTTCTTGAGATGATGAGACAGGAAAAGCTTTTTTGCTTTGTTTCCTCTCTCAGTTAGTGTCAAAATGAGGTTTTGGGTATTTTTTAATATGTCCTGGACTATCTAAATTTATTAAAAATTATTTTAAATGTAAGCTTTAGTAAAATAAAGACTTTAAGATTTCAAATTCAACATATTACTACTATGAAAATGTCTTTTATCTAGTACTTAATGGGTGCTAATCTATACTACATCCATGAGATTGATTTATGCCAATGCAGTCAATAACTAGACAGGAATAAGTGATCATTGGTATGTAGCATGTGCAGTATTTAGGTCACAGGATTTTGCAGCGTTATATTCTTGGAATAAAAACATAAGTGAGATAACAATGATGGATGAAAATGCAATCTCTATCAAGAGGTAACGAGCAGTTTTTGTGGCTTCAGGGTCAGATTAAAGGACTGATAACAGAGACATCCTTGCCTGGTGTTCTGGCCATTTGAATAGGTCTGAAAATAAGACTGTTACATAAAAGTGACATGAGGGCTCTTTAAATATTTGGCCTTCAAAATAACTAAAAATAATTTTATGAGCTAGAATTTGCAAACTTTTTAGTTTTCCTCCTAAACATACTGAAGTGTTAGTACAGACCTTTCTTTGTCCAAGACTATTGACAACAGACTTGTTTTCCCAACTTACCTTTTGTGAACATCCTGGAAGTAGTCCAAGGACCCCCATGGATTCCCACCTGACAATGAAGAAAACATTTTTAGAGCAAATACTAAATCAAATTTATTTTTACATAGCATAAAACTGTAAAGCATGGCTTAAGTGCTTGATACTCACTTAAGCACAATGAAGTATTCTTTTATTTTCATTACCTGTTTCTCATTTTTCTAAGCTTAATCTTCACAGAATTATTTGTAATGGCCGTATATTTTTGTTTAATGTTGGGCTTTTCTTTTTATTCTTAGCCTTAAGGCAGTTTTCATTCCAAGTGGCCTAAGGCATCTATGTGCTTCTGAGCAACTGGGATGAAAGGTGGAAGCTGTGGGTGTAGAGAGGGCGCCCCTACCCAAATTCTACTAGCCAGCTTGCAAAGAGAATCTGTTTGAGGCAGTGCAATGAAAGCGTTTATCTGTGCAGATACTTCGGGATTTTTAAGCTAGAATATGCTTCTTTGTGCCTTTGGTTTGAGAGCATGCTCGTGTCCTGGCCAAGCTCTACCACATGAGAATCATTCGTACTGCAAAATGGGCTGAAGCAAAGAGCTCCAGCCAAAGAGACTGCAAAACACCTTCCTCAGATGGAGCTTGATATCTGATCTGGATGCGTTTAGAGTATACTGTACCATGTATTTCTCTCTATAGTAAATATTGTACTGGTTCTGTAAGACTGTGGGGAATAATTCGCTCATTCTGATGGAGTTGTGCCATCCACAGTACTAGATATTAAATAATGTTTCACATCGTATCCTTTGCATCCCCAGAATAAAATACAATGGATGCTCAAATTGCTGTTGAAAGCTACCCAGGCTTTTCTTTCATTTCTGTTCCTCTGTTTTCAGCTGTTTTAAATCCTGAGAACATCTCAGCATAGTGAGAAATCAAAGCTTTTGGCAGCTGAAGTGCCATAATTCATTGAAGGAAGGGAAGTGAATATGATGGTGGGGAGCCTGGCTGACCAGGCACTTGCAGCTTGGGCTGTGTTGGGTTAGCTGATCAGCTGTCTTACAGGAACTGAATTGTCACAGGGGATGTCAGGAGTCATTTCTGTCTTCTCCAGGTTCTCCGAGGGTGGAAAGAGCAAGAAGACATGATTGTTTGTTTTGAGGGGGCATGATTGGAGGTTTTGTTTGGTTTTGGAATTCTACTAAGTTTACTTCTGATATAGACAGAAGTGAGACATGATCTAGAGAATAAATAGATTAGTAAGTTCATATTTTTATTTAACTCTAAAAATTATAGGTGTGGATGTGTGATGCTTCTGTTCTCATGCAGACTAGTTTTCATTCACTAACTTTTGCAAACTCAGGCTGTTCCTTACCTCTTGCCAAATGCAATTTCCATTGTTAGGAAATTCAATTTTTTTTTCCCAACTTGGCATTGGGCAACATTTACTGCCTCTTGATACCTTTTGAATATTGTGTGGCTTTTCTATACTCATAGTCAGCCACCTGCATTTCCTTTTAAAAATGTTTTTTCCTGCCTGATATTGAAGAATAGTCTGTTTTGTACAATGATTATGTCTGAAAGTAAAGTGGGGTGAAGTGGCTTGGTCCACTGTGGCAGCTGGATCAACAGCAGGATATTTGTCCTGTGACAGGGAGTTGTTTTCCTAAACGGAAACAGTCTCAGCTGTGTCTTAATTACAATACCACCAATACACCTACGAAGGTACTTCATAACTTCCTTTGGAGACATCTTTTAAAGGAATTAAGTCATTTAATGGTGACCAGACATCATCTTGAATTTCTGCTTTGGTCTGCAGCCAGTTCCAGGCAGACCATGTGAACTAATAGCAGCAGATGAGACCAGGCCTTTTGTAAACTTATCTTAAAAACAGGGCTTTTTTTTTTTTACTCCACAGCTAAAAGCAGCCATAGGATGCATAGACTTTGATCAAGTATGTTGTTTTCCTTTTGCTCTGTAGAAGAAAACTAGGGTAATAGTGTTTTAGTTTGGAGTTGTCCAGAGAAGTGTAAGGTACCCCCAGTGCAAAGATCTTTTATTCTGAAATACGCTAATAATCAGGATAGAATTTCTGCTTTCCATGAAGAATAATTCTTTTATTGCAGATAAAACTGAAGAGCATTTTTTTGCTGTGAAACTTAAAACAGGAATCTGTTGCCAAAAACTTCCTAAAAAGAAGTCACAAATGTTTTCAACAACACTTTTTAAACTTCTGGAAAAAAAGTTATGTTGGAAAGTCAGGTGTGAGTCTTTGCATATACGAGTTAGCCCATTCACAGTTTGGTACTCCTTTAGAAAAGCTGCAGTGAAATGTTGGATAGAATAAAATGGACAGTCAATGTCATGCAGTAATAAGTAAGATGGAAACCTTTGGGACTCAGAGCAGTGGTTTTGGATGCTTATATGAGATACAGAATAGATTCATTTTGGTACAGGATTTTTTTTTTTTTTTTTAAATTTTTTTAATTTAAAAGTCCATTTACAAGTGTCTTGCTTTCTTCAACAAGTCATTACAAACTGGCATTCACAGAAATGATGGTAAAAATAACAGTAATAATAGTGACAGGTATTTTCTCAGTAATCAAAGATACATGGCTGTCATAAGGAAGTTTATTCTCTGTTAAGATTAAGTGCAAGCTGCTGTGGAAGAAGACAGTTTTTAATCAAAGCCTGAATTGTCAGTTTAAGAGATGATTGACACCTTGTTTTATTTTCAGCTCATTTTAACAGAATCTCTCTTTAGTGAGGAAATACTTGCACACGTAAAAATCTGGTGACAGTCATAAGAAAACAAATTTTTAGCCTGTTGAAGCTGCAGTTAAATTTTGTATTAGAAACATTTGTATTCTGTAGTCCCAGTTGTTCTTTCTAACTAAGGAGTTTCATGAGGTTTGGTTCAATGAACCTCTCAGATAGTTTTTGATACATACTCTTTTTCCTCCCATTTGAGATCAAATGAAAAGACTTCATATGACAGCCTATAGATTTGTCTGTTTGAGATCTTGACAGAGAGCTTCAGTCCTGGGATTTGCTTCTTTCTTGTTACAGAAGCTCTGCAGAGTATATTTTGTAAATCCTATTTATTCATTCATTCATTTAATGAGATTAATGGTGGTTTTCATTGTGTGTCCTTGGATATTTTTGTGCTGTAATTTTTACAAATTTTTGTTACAATTTAGATGAACGTGGGCATAAACTGAGAGTATAAAGTGTGCCATGAACAACTTCAAAAATAGAAGTGAAGATTAAGAGACTGCTGTGCTGGAGAACTGTTATCTTTTTAACCATTCCCTCTTATCTGTTTTCCAGAGAGCAGATTTGACCTCTGATAAAGATTTATACCTTGACAACAGCTCTGTTGAAGAAGCATCAGGCGTCTATCCAATTGATGATGATGATTATTCTTCTGGGTCAGGTTCAGGTGAGACAACATGTCACAAATTGATTTTAAAAAGTGATGCAATTATTTGAGGAAATGCTATGTGATTTTCCTTTATAAGCTGGAGATGATACTTTCAGTGAATATCATGATTGCTAGGCTCTCTGTTTACAGAGCAGTGATCACCTCTGCAGGCTGGGTTTTAAGTATTAACTTTCTGCTTTTTTCTCTTACTCTTTAGTTGCATCATTTCACTATGTTGTTTTCTCTGCTGGGTCTCTCCTTTCTCTCTGGTTTCTGTGTAGATCTCTCTGGAGTTTAGAAATAATCATTAGAGAATCCTTAGTTCTCCCATGACATAATGCTAATTTAGCACTCTGTTAGAAAATATAGCAGCAGCAATCTTGTTTTCTCTTATATGCAGTCTGGTTCCCACAAGCATGGTGTCTATTCTTCTTTTGTTGTTGTTCTTTTAACCTTAGAAGTCTAGATACTGCTAAAACCATGCGTTTTCTCTGAGGTAATTACATCCCTACAGTGAATAAAGAAATTCTTAAATATAACATACTGAGTTGTCAGACTTAAACACTTAATAGAGGCATGTAGCTAGCTCAAAAGTTTTCAAAAAAAATTGTCAGTGAAACCTCATTAATCATTTTTCTTAGAAAGGTTCTTTGAGGAGTATCTTCTAGACTAGCTTGGAAGGCTCTAACCATAAAAAGCTAAGTGCAGGATTTTATGGTAGTTGTGGAAAAGACATTTCCTTCTTGTTGTATTTGCCTAGCTGTTGTGGAAATCCCATTTATTTTCCAAGTGTGTTACTTACTTGTTTGTTATTGTACTTTTTTATAATATATATTTTGATGTTTATACATACTTGTGTACCTTTAAAGGATGAGCCCTTCTAGCACCCTTGTTTATGTTACCTTGTAAGCCAAACTTCAGATTTTTGTTGATGGATTTTTGTTTTTCCTTTCTTTTGGTGATTCAAAGATATGTTGCAATTAGGTCTGCAGAGGTCTAATTGTATTGCCAGGCAAATCCAGGCCCATGGTCATTGGTACCTGGGTGATACTCTGTGTTTTGGGAGTCCTCTATAGGAGCAATTTGACATTCCAGTATTAAATTGAGACTTAATTGGATCTCCTTGCTGTAGACTTTGAGGAGAAATTTAATATTTCATTTGAAAAAAAATATTAGTGAATAAGTGATTTCATTCAGTTCCCAGGACTGCCTAAGGAAAATTCTGATCTCTAGGAAAAACGTGCTTTCAGTCAGCATCCCATTCTGTCATGTCTTCAGGTGCTGGGGACTTTGTAAGCTTCAGCAAAGGAGATATGTTGACACTAAATAGTTGTATGAAGAATTATTTGTTTTGAGGTTTTTCCCTCCCTTTGTGGGGTTTGGCTGTTTCTAGTATGGATGATAAAATACAGCCTTGCTTTTGAAGTGGAAACGACTACACAAGAACTGGCTTCAGATTTGATTAACTCAAGGTTCATCAAGGACAAGTGTAGAGTACTGTACCTGGGGAGGAATAACCCCAAGTACCAGTACAGGTGAAACTGACCCACTAGAGAGCAGTTCTACTGAGAAGGACCTGGGAGTGTTGATGGATGACAAGTTGACCATGAGCCAGCAGTGTGCCCTTGCAGACAGGAGGGCCAATGGTATCCTGGGGTGCATCGGGCAAAGTGTGGCCAGCAGGTCGAGGGAGATGGTCCTGCCCCTCTACTCTGCCCTGCAGAGCCAACATCTGGAGTACTTTGTCCAGTTCTGGGCTCCTCAGTACAAGAAAGACAAGGAGCTACTGGAGAGGGTCCAGCAGTGGGCAACAAAGATGATGAGAGGTCTGGAGCATCTCTCTTGTGAGAAGAGATTGCAGGAGCTGGGCCTGTTTAGTCTGGAGAAGAGAAGACTGAGAGGGGATCTCATTAATTAATTTAAATATTTCAAAGGTGAGTGCCAAGGGGATGGTGCCAGACTTTTTCAGAGGTGCCAGTGACAGGACAAGGAGCAATGATCATAAACAAAAACACAGGAAGTTCCACCTCAACATGAGGAAGAACTTTATGTTGAGGGTGGCAGAGCACTGGAACAGGCTGTTCAGGGAGGTCATGGAGTCTCCTGCTCTGGAGACATTCTATGCTTCTCTAGATGCATTCCTGTGTAATTCCTGTGCTCTAGGACACCATGCTGTGGCAGGGGGCTTGGACTAGGTCATCTCCACAGGTCCCTTCCATCCCTAACAATTCAGTGATTCTGTGATTTCTGTGGTAAAAGTGGAGCCAAAAGGACAGAAACTACCCCTAGATGTCACCAACAGTAATACCATGGCTTTCTTCTCTTTCTTTTCCTGTGCTCAGCCTTGAGCCATGAGTGGAAGTCAGTGTGGAGAACTTTTGCTGTCTCTGGCAGTCCCTGTTTCTTTCTTACAAGAAAACAGGAAAAGTCTCATTATAGACTGAGACAAGCTGGATGCCCCTGCAGAAAGTTCATGTGACAGTACCCAGATTTAATACTTTTGAACAAAGCAAGAAATCTTTAGTTCAGGAAAGCAAAGTAGCATCTCCTCCACCTTACTCCTCCTATACTTACTGCTATCTCTGTTTTATGTAGAAAGTGTCATTGTGGATGTACCACTGATCAATCTTTCTCATATTGTGTTCAATCTGTCTCTTTTTACTTGACACTCATTGATGTAATGTTTCTAGCAGAAAGACCCTTCCCACTCAAGAGTGGTTTTCTTGCTATGTAATTCCAGTCCAAGCAAATAGATCCAAGATGACAACATGCTGACTCCTTTCCTTGCTATGAAAATTGTTAGCTGCCACCAGACCTACGGAGATAAACAGAAATTGTCAGCGCCACAGGTCTTCAGGCAGCATTAACTTGGACAAATGTCACTGTAAGCATGACACATTTCAAACTAGAAATTGGCTGAGGGCTTTCTGTAAGGAGTAGCAAAGGTGACGGTGTTCTGCTTTTTTCTTTTCTTTTCCTTCATAGCCTCTTTAATCTTCATGTACATCAGCTGCTGCTGTGCATTTGCCCAAGTGTTCAATACGAATTCATTGGTCAACAATTTCCAAAGGAGTCATGCCTGCTTCCTGATTGTCCCATATCAACAGTAGAATGTCCACAGTGAATTCATTACTCCATTATTTCTTTCTTGTGATCTCCACCTCTGAACAGATGCTTCAGTCTTTGCCACTCTTTTTAGTGTTGGTGTTTTATATAGGATAATAATAAAAAAGTAAAAATAGTTTTCCTTCCTATTCACAACTTGAAAAGTTTTTATAACTACTGCTACTTTTCCTTTTAGCATAAAAGATTTTAACTGAGCCTTGGTCTTGGAGATAAGTGGAAGTAGCTGATAAGAAGCATGACTACTCTTATATTAAGGGAAGGTACCATCACTGTCAGATTTATCTACAAGTTCTTTGGAAGACTCTCTTGTTCTTATGTCTTCTCTTAAATTAGTCGTGATAGACAGTAGTCATGGTAAATACATGCAATATATTTACAGTATCAGGAAATCATGGAAATTCTTCTTTCACTTTCTTCACTTCCTCAACCCAACATTTCTCAGTCAATAGCAGCTCGAGTTGAGAAGGTTATCTCAGGATGAACTGTAGACTGACATTGTGTCTGGGGACTGCTCTTGGAGGAAAGTTGTGGTGATAGTGGTGGAACTTCTCTGAGAAACACAAGAGCAGATCTCCTTCAGCTCTTGACCTAAAGGGAAGCTGATGAGGGGTGACGTGGCTGGGGGGATGCACGGCCAGGGGGCTGGGGAAGCTGGGGGCACAGGCGCTCTCCCAGATTCTGAACAGGCACCGGCACAGGTCCATTGCCAACACTGGATGCCTCTGGCCCAGATAGCAGTGTGCCCAGCAGGCATTCCAGCTGGGCCTACACACCCTCTCCTGCTGTGCTTCCTCTCATGGTGGAGGCAACACAGCAAGTATTCATTTTCCATTTCCTAAGGTCTCACTCATAAGTGCTCTCAGATTGCTTGGAGCAAAAGCTTGTTCTGTCCACCTGCTAAACCAGCCCCAAGCATGCTTCATGACATTGACTGCATGGTTCTCCAGATCCTCTGACATAAAAACCTACTGTGATACTATTTGAAAGTGAGTTTTTTATGTGCTGGACAGATTCTTATATTTCAGTATAGTTAGGAGTATTCCTTTGAATGTTTCTTCAAGTTTTATTGTGGGTTTTTTTCCCTCCTTGGGTGAGAGTTATCAGAGACACATCATCATTGCACTATCTCCAGTTATTTCAGCTGCAGTTCCCTGACACGGCACTAGTATTATGTTTTTAGTGTCATCTTTGGGTGCCTAACACTATGTTGATTAAGGATTGCACTGGGGACTTTGCAGTGAATGGGCATGAGATAAGGCCACTGAAAATGTGTGAAAATGTGAAAATGTCATTCTGGTGTGTGTCACATCACTGATAAAGATCGAAGGTGTGAAAGAGATGGTGCTTATGTGTGTGCCCACCTTATCACTAATTTGTTTGTGGTGGTAGCACCCGCAGAGTGTGATGTGCAACAGCAGATAAATATGATGCCAGAAGATTGGGTGAAATTACTGGATTTGTTTGGTAAGAATTGTTAATCACTGGCTGCTTTGCAAGTAAGAGTGCTAACTACTATGGGCTATTTTTATGCAAAAAATATGACTATCTATACAGTAATTTCTACTTTCTGTGCAGTAATTTAAGATGGCACAAACTTGATTTCCTGACAGGTTTCCTCAAGCACTGAGAATATGTAAGAGTATTCATGTTCCCGTCATCCATGGAGCAGCTAATAGACATCACTGAGGGCTATATTAGATATTTCCAATACTACAGCACTAATTTTGACCACTATGAAGACAGCAGTTGGGCATCCTGAAGAAGTTACAGTGGATAAAAATGGTGTGTGAAGGCTGAGAGCTCTCAGCTCTCTACCACAGAGATGGTTAAGGGTTTAATTCCTTTAGGGTTTTTGTAGTGCCCTCACTAAGAAGGCAGTATCTATTTGTAGGGGACTCAAGGCAGTGAATACCCAACACCATCACCCAAGCTGGTGAAATCTAGAAATCTCCTATAGAAATCAATATTTTCAAGAGGAAGAAGTAAGCTTTTATACTCCAACTGCTTCACTGTATTCCTCTCAATGACCTAGTTGGAAGTTACATTCCAGAAATTGTAGGTTTTTTCTTTACAATCCTATTTGGATTCAGTGAGGGAGGTAGTTCTCTTGTTTGTGCCTTTGAACGAAGTTGATACTATGTAAAATAGTTGCTGTTGCTGTGTTCTGGAGAGGATTAGTGAGGGTCTTTTTGATCCCTCAGTCCTGTTTACAGGTAATTCTGAGAATACTATTGTAAGTTTAGCAAGGAAATGTCTTCCCCTTGTTTAGATCTACTCCATGCCAATCAGATGCCTGTCTAGATAAAGTTAATTAAAAACCAGGAACCATGGGGATGTGTCTGAGCTGGTATCTGAGTCAGGCCTAAACGATAGATGCTTCTATGTTTTTGGGATTCTCAGGATTCCCCTGAGGCCATATGGAGTTGGGTACCTTTGGTGCAAATCTAGTGACTAGTCCTGGAGTTAGATTAGTCACCCATTTGTTGAGAGACTGTAGATCTGCATCCTCCTTAGCCAAAGAAGTTCAGACCTGTAATGCTTACCATTTTACCTGGCAGACACAACTATTGCCTGAAGCAAAGGTGGCATTTAAGGATTTGAAGGAGCAGTTGTGATTAAATGAGATTTTTCATTCCATAAAAAGAAGAAAATAATCTGATCATCAATTTTAATTTCCTTGACTGTGAAAGTCTTGTATAATATACAGGAACTTCAGAAGGTAAAGCAGGCTGAGCTACCCATTGGGCCATTATTTGTAAAAGGAAACTTTTGAGTGAAAGCCAGAAAAATTTTCCTGTTGGATGCCTTTCCTCACTTCTGTTTTGAAGGAGGATGTTGATTTTTTGATCTTTGAGTAGCATTTCAGGAAAATACCTGATTCTTGTTGTGAGGTCTTCATTCTGAAGGTTGTGCTGTAATTTTGGTATCTCTGAAGGTTTTTTCCAGTATTATTCTGTGCCAATATCTTTAATGTATTACTTTTTTTTAATGATTCTAAATTTTATTTTCTACCATACAGAGGTTGTTTTAGTTATTGTCTTGCTAATGCCCTTCCTTTCAATGCCAAATGTATGTAATTCTATGATCACGAGTTCAAAACATCATATTGCTCTCATATTTTCAGCCTGTTTTCTTTCTCTAAGAAAATAAGTTAAAAAATCAGTCTGGAATGAGTGAGTCATGCTATTCTGTTGTAAGAGGATATCTTTTTATTTGTTAGGAACTACTCTAATGCATATTTGCTAGATTTATTACCCAATAGTTACTTGGGTAACCAGTGCCTGTAATGAGCAGAACACATTGAGATTCCTAAGGAGTGGTCCGAGAATAGGTCAATTCTTTTTCCTCTTTCAGGCCTTGCAATAATTTAGTCTCTTTCCTGTGTCTTCCTTTCACTGTCACTAAAGGATATTTATTAGACATGTCCATTATCTTCTCTAAAGGAGCCTTCATACTCCAGCAGAGCTTTGAATGTGGAGGAAATTAAATTTAAGATAATTTTTAGGGAGTTTTCTGTCCTCTTACTCATTTCAAAAGAAAAAAGGCTTTTTGGTTATGTGGAGTTTAAAACCATGTGAATTCCTAGTGACTGAAACATAAAGTAATAACAATCTTCCTGAAGACAGAAAATGCTCATTTTTTTGTTTGAGGGTTCAACAGATGTGCTGTAGAGGAGAAATTTTGTTATGGAAGCTGTATGTTACAGGGAAAAACTGCTCAGTTCATATGGTTTAAGTAAGGATAAAGAAGTTCATTAATTTATTTAAGAGATGTAATTAACAGACAATCATGGAACTATACTTTTAGGCTTAATATCAGCAGTACAACAGATAATCACAATACCTGCCACTTATAAAATGGTAACATGCAACTACAAATTTTTAAATCACCTTCTGTAACTGATCCAAATGTGTGCGACATGCACACAGACATTCTTCTCACAGACCATGAGTGTGAAAGCTCCCCTCATCTGAATATACAGGACCCTCTGCCCACACACTCTCATTGTGGGAGACTTGGGTACCCCCAGCCCCATGTGATCCTGGGGCCCCACCACCTCCTGCCACCCCTAGGAAATGACCCTGCACCCTAGGGTGTGTGTTCCAGTGGTGCCCCCATGCTGGCTGTGGGGCAGCTGGAGGTGGCTGCTGGGGGCACCCACAGGGTGCTGAGTGGCACTGGCAAACCTCAGCAGAGCCCCTGGGGCCATGGGGTCTCATTGGACCCCATGCCACTGGGATCTGCCCATGTCCCATGATGGCTGCTGCCCTGATGGCTGCTGCCTTCACTCTGGACTTTCTACCTCTACTACAAGCATTAATTACAAGTGTTAATGCTTTTCTCATACCTCTTTTCGGGATGGATCCTTCTGTTTGAAAAGGATCATTGAAATTTCCTGGTTAGTATTTATTCCAGCTGAGGTACTCCCTTCCTTTTTCATGGGATCACTTGAGGCAAATATCCCTCTGACAGTTTGGTTTATCTTAGCAGGCATTGTCATCCAGACTCCTTGCCTAGGGTGGGCTGTGCAAGCACCTCTCCCTACATTGATGTCATAATAAAAAATGTAATTGGTCTGGAAGAATTTCACAGGTCAATGAAGCATTACATTTTGTCTCCAGGTGCTGAAGAAGAGGAGGATAGTGCAGTGATAACAACATCCAGAACACTTCCAAAGTTACCAACTGCTAGTGATACATCTGAGGCTGAGACCACTACAGTGAAAATGCAGACAAAGGTGCCTGCACAAACAAAGGTATGTGGCTGGAGAGCAACACCATTTAAAATTATTCTGTTGTACCCTATTGATGGCTTGATGTTAACACTCTTTTATTTATATGGATTAAAAAGCCCCCACAAACTTTGCTCAATGCTACTAAAGCCTGTTAAATGAGTACAGAGCTGTTCAGTTTCATTCCTACTAGAAAGTCTACATAGAAACATCTGGATTTCACATGAAAGAAAAGAGAGATGCAAAAAAGAATGTATCATGATAAACAAGACAGTTTCTCATTATACCTTTGAGTCTGAGCTGTGCCTTTTTTACATCTCTCAAAGAGTTATTCAAAAAGTCTACATGAAACTTCCCTTCTCAAGGGAGAATGCTGTGTGGTTTGACTCTAGTTTGAACACTCGCCAGGTTCCAGTAATTATTTCAGTATTTCCTTCTACCACCATAGGTATATTGTCTAAGTTACCTTCAAAGGCATTCTGCACATAACATATATGATGTGTTAATTTCCAAATTGCTATTTCATTCAGAGGCTGTTACTCTGATACACACAGGCAATATTAACAGCTGTTTGCTAAATACTGTTCTGGAGGTTTTAAACTTACGGGTAGTGGTTTTCATTCTGACATCCTGATGACAAATAGATCTAGTTACAATGTCTAGACCAGCTTTTTGTGGTCTAAAAGCTTCCTATGTGTTGTGTTTGTCAGTATTGTTGTGGAGCCACAGCTCCATGACTGCCCATGACAGGCAGTGACTGTATTGACTTGTGGTGTGCCCTCACTGTAAGCTATGCTCTGTTTTCCTTTTTGTGCTGCAGTCACCTGAAGACATTGATAAAGAAGAAAGGTCTGAGATGGATGCTAAGAAAAAGAGTGATGAGCCAGGGGATGACACCGACGTGTTCACTGAGAAGCATTCAGAAAATCTCTTCCAGAGAACAGAAGTTCTGGCAGGTGAGGCAGTGCTTGCCAAGGTCTATCTCACCAGAAAGAAAACAGAAGGGATCCATATCAAATAAATCAAACTCAACATTTGAGTTTTCTTGGTATATTCATTGTATTAAACACATTAGCACTAAGCACATTCATAGTGGGCAGCCAGTGGTTGATTTGATGAGAATGAAATGGGCATCTTCAGAAGATATTTCATAGTTAAGTCTATTCTTAATTGATCCAATGCCCACAAGTTGAATACTGCCAGCTGAGTATCTGGAGTTTCCACAGCTCAGAAAAACAATTACAATTTGATTGATGCAGTGAAGAAATGTCTTTCTCACCTCCCAAGAGCACTTTGCTGTCTGGTCCATCTGGTGCAGATGGACACTGCTCAGGAGGAGCTCATGGCAGGTGTGGGTAGATGGAAAGGTATGGATGAGCAGCAACCATTAGGGTACAGATACCTCAGGATACAAAGGGTCTATTTCCATGCATTTTCCAGGAAGGCACAAGCTGCCCACCATTGTTTACTATGTGAGGGTTTTTTTTGCATAAGAACAGTGTTTACAAGTATACTTTTCCCCCATGTCCTTGGAAGGGGTGTTGAGAGCCATGAGTCACACAGCTTACTATGACCATCAAAATGTGAAGTAGCCTTAACTCCACATCAGTGGAAGCATGTGGGTTTACTTTTGAAGTCTAGTTGGAGTTGATACTTTCCACACACTTGCAAGTGTATGAAGTCTTCTCTCCTATTATTCATCAATAGGAAATTCATTTCTATCTAGAGTCAGCCTGAAAACTAACAGAAAAAAGGGAAAACCCATTTCTTAGCTAGGGTGACAAAATACTTCATTTAAAGCTGAAAATGTAACTTGAAAACTGAGTTTGAAAGGCAGCCTTATGCTATGGCAGTGCTAGTGGCTTTCTTACTTTAGGTTTTGAAAAAAATTATAGTAACTATTTTAGAACTGTGGGTTGTTGGATCACTGACTTGGAGGTGGAATGTCCTTTTAAATTATTGCCTTCATAAGCACAAGCAAGTTTTTTGACAATATATTTCAGGATACTAATAATGAAGACAATTGCATAATGGGAGCCCTTTTCTGCAATTTGAAAATAATAGCAAACTCATTGTGTGAGATGAAAAAGAAGTATGGTGCTAAACTTGTTTTTCTGGCATATTGTGAATCTCTGTTTCTTTGATTACAGCTGTTATTGCTGGCGGAGTTATTGGTTTTCTTTTCGCAATCTTCCTTATCCTGCTGCTGGTGTATCGCATGAGAAAGAAGGATGAAGGCAGTTACGACCTTGGTGAACGTAAACCATCCTGTGCTGCCTATCAAAAGGCACCTACTAAGGAGTTTTATGCATAAAATTCCAATTTAGTGTCTCTATTTATGAGATCACTGAACTTTTTTAAATAAAGCTTTTGCATAGAATAATGAAGATTTTTTTTTCATTAAAGAGCCATCGTGGCACCTTTATGATAAAACCCCATTGTATTTAAAACTTTTCATGTATTCCTTTAAAAATGTAAAATTAAAACTTAACATTTGCAGTGTTCTGTGAATAACAGTGGCAAAGCATTATTTTATAAAACCATTGATGTTCACTGAATGATTTTTAAAACTTTATGCATAAATATAAAATAATGAAAATTATTGTTTTATCCTATGGTTCAATGAAAGTTGTTTAATTTTGTCAGCATGTCTCAGATTGATCTTACAATTTAGTTTTTATTTCATTAATTTATCTGTTTCCAAAAAATGCCTTTTTGTAGCTGTCATGGTGCAATTTGTCTTCGGATAATTCAGATAACAGTAACTTTTAGTGTAAATGTAATTTTTCAGCTATGTAAACATTAACCTCCACTTTGTATAAATTGTCAGAATATCAGTTTTACACTTTGCATTGTTTCTCAGCTTACCTGTAGCTTCAGTGAGATTTGTAATAGCAAATTAATATGTAAAATTGGATTATTACTAGAAACTGTATAGTCGTATTCTTACTAAGCAAATCTCCTAAGCAAAGGAAGATTTGGAGTAAGCTACTGACAAACCTAAGCAAACCCAAAGACTCTAACAGTATTTTGAGAAAGTTGCTGCAGATTTCTATGGCCACTGTATTTGTTAATTATTTGCAATTTGAAGGTACAAGTAGAGGTTTAAATTTTTGTTCTTTAAAAAAGCATTTAAGTTGTAAACGTCTTTTAAAGCCTTTGAAGTGCCTATGATTATATGTGACTCATCGCAGACTGGTGTTAATGAGTATATAACAGTAAAAGAAAATGTTGGTATTTTATAAGCACAGACAATTCTAATGGTAACTTTTGTAGTCTTACATGGATAGACATAATTGTAATTTGGGAACATAAACACTACTGAATAAATCATGTGGCCTAATACTGAGAATTCCATTGTGATATACTTTTGTATGCTTTTCATTTTATGTCTACTTGCTTATATTTTAATGTCATAGGGTCCATCTAGTAGATCTTAAAAATCTAGACCAAAAAAAGAAAGGCAGTTGATCAGGCTGATCCTCGCACCAGATTTATTGCTGAAGTGACAGAGAAAAACAAGAATGTTCAATTCTTGCATCTGGTGTATGAGTTATGAATCCTTTGACTCTTTTGCATTATATTTAGTGGCAGTATTGACAAGGATCTGTTCTTCCTGCAAATGTTGTTCTCCCTACTGTAAAATTCAAAGGAATACCCTGATCCATTTATTGTGTGTATTGTTTTTTGATTTGTTGTTCAGGTTTGTTTTTTCCCCAGCCCAATGGAGAATTTTGGTTTATTCTGCTTGGACTCCAGCAGAAGAGTTGAGACAAGTGGAATATCTTCATAAAAGAAGAAAGAAATATTCTGAGTAGAAGAGAAGAGGCTCTGTTGCTTAGACTTTAGATAGATGTTGGATAGAGGGACATGTGGAGAAGACGATAGTCTGCCTCCTTATATTATGCTTTGTAACAGACAAATGGCTTCGTCTTCTGCTCTGTCAACCTCCTAATTTTTTATTTTTGAGATTTCCAAAATATTGGTGTTCAGGATGTGTGGCTGAAATGAAAAGGCAATTTATTGTAAATAAGATCTGGTAGCTCTTCAGATAAGAGTTGCGTAACTTGTATTTGTTGCTGTCCCAAGTTCAGTGGTCATTTAGGAACAAACAAATGCTATCCTGTGCTAAAATATTTAATATATTGCTTTTTACTCAACTGGCAAGGTTTTTCAAAGCCATACAAGTTCAGCAAGTAAAAACAGGGTAAGAATTTAACAGGTATATCTTATTGTGCAATATTTAGTGAACTTCAATTAGCAAAGTAAGTGCTTGAAATAACTGTGCCAGGAAAAGAAAATTTCTGGCCAATGCTGTGCCACTGCTGTAAAATAAAGCATTTGTTAAAGTGCCAAAATAAAGTCTACCATGCCTAAACTAATACTTTATTTGTATAGTCTGACATCCAGTTTTTTGAAGCCCGCTTTGCTTAAGGTAGTAGATCTGAATTTCCTTTAATGGTGCAATTAATTTTGCTGCAAGTATAGCTATAAATATTAAACACCAGATAAATTGACTCCTCCTTCATAAGCAAATTGATACTAAGGAGCTGCTTTGATTTTATTTATATATATTGGACTCTGCCTCTATACCTACTGTACAGGCCACTTTATCCAACATAGACACCTGTTGTAATTATCCAGGCTACCAAATATTATGTTTGTCTGCTTCCTTCTGCATCTGTTTACAAAGAGAAGCAATGTAAAGTTTCAGCTTTATTTCACCATTTGCCTTTTTTTTGCTACACATCCATTATCCGCTCTGTTATATGCAGAAGAGGTTTAATGCTTTAGCTTTGTAGATGAACATGAAATATTGCAGTCCTCCCACCCTCTCTAACAAAAACCTGAAACTTCTTTAACATGCAGTAGGCGTGTTAGTAGAATTTATCATCTTGTGATCTCTTTGACTTTCTGTTTTCAGTGCCAAACTATACTATTAGGGAAAAATTCTAACAGTCTCCTTTATAAACATCAGTTCAGTGTTCATCAGTCTGAAAACCAGGCTGATGCAGACACAGCTTCCAGCAATGGTGTTCAGAAGAAATCAGCAGCTGAATGTACATCTCTTATGCTGAGGCTTCCCAGCAAAACTGGGTCTTCAGTTTTCCTTCCCTTTTGTTTTTCCCTTCCTGGATGTGTTTCTAGCAATACTCTGGCTACTCATGGATGTTGCTGGGCAGCTGGGAGTCTCAGTGCCAGACTGTGGGTGCTGTGCTGCCTGCCCACAGCTAGCAATGGCTTCTGTACCTTTGGGATGGCTTTTCCTAGAGACCCTGGGCTCTGCTCTGCTGGAGCCACTGTAGCAGCTCTGGAATTCCTCAGTAACCTGATATGGCGTCTCCTTGTGATTGATAGGTTCTATTATTTATCGAAATGCCATTTTGCTTTGATTTACCCTGCATTATAAATGGTTACTTCCTCTTAGATTCTTAGCAAATGAAGCCAAATGCAAGTAATGTAAAGCTTATGTTAAAAGAAGGCTCTTGCCTTTGCTTTATTCATGCCAAAATAACTTTGGAAATTGAGTTCCTGGTTTGTCTGTTTAGCAGCTTTACACGTGAATTGTAACTCATGTTTACAGGCTGTATGGTTAGCTTTTTCTTCACTTTGAGCATTGCACTTCATTGAAATAGGATAAATTAAAATAAAAATTGTCCTCTTATATCTTCTAACAAGACAGTAGCATATTTTTAACTTTGACTAGTTGCTGCTCTTTTTTTCCTTGAAGCTGTATATGGAAATGATGGTGGCGTGCAGTCTTAAATGACAGATACTATTTTTAAGCAACATATGGAAAACGGGAAACTTTTGTAAGGAAAGAAGTATCCAGATAAACATCAAATAAAAACTGTTGGAGGGAGATGATGATATGCTGAGTATTATGTACTTTCCTCAGATAAGTTAAATGAAAAGGGAAAAGGAATCTGGGGGGTAAAGCTCACTTGGGAAACCATTATTTTTGTAGATAGAAAAAATATAGCAAATTTTTTTAGACTTGCAATCAGTTATATTTGTTACTTAGCACTTAGACTGACGTAATTTCCTTTAAGAAAATGTTTGTTGTCCACTTTTAATGAGTATTAATATTAATTTTGTTACATTTAAACTTTGTCTGTGAATCTCAGAGCTCTGACTCTTGGTGTGAAAACTCTGTGCTGTGAACCTTTAGAGCTGTGCTGTGAACTTTTAGAGTATTGGCTTTCCAAAACCTTCATCAGGTTGAGGAAACATGACTTTGCTGTATAGTTCATCTGAGAAAAGATACAACTAGTATACTGCTCCTTGACATGTCTTCTGGTCATGGGATGGTTTGTGGCTGAAGGAGAAGAGTGGTTTTGCTAAGGAGCTGGAGCAGAGAGGGGGATGCTGACATTTGTGTTTCATTTCCTCATGACTCTTGGGCTGAACAGGCACTGAGTTCACCTGTGTGGGTGGGAGTGGGGGAGCTGTAACCCATCCCTGCCACTGGAAAAAAAGATGATCTGCTGAGATTCCTTCCCCTATGAAGTAAAGTAAGTTGTATATTTTTTTTCTTTGAAAACAAACAAATGATAAAACATAATCCCAGTAGAGCTAGAAATGGAAATGTGGGCTCCTGTCCTGACCCTTGTCAACCACTTTCACATGTGCCTCAGATGTGCCGCGTAGCTTGCGTGGGTGGAAATCTGAAAATCCCTCTGTGTATTTGCTGTATCTGAGCTTAGTTTTCAATGGGGATGGGGGGGGCGGGGGGAAGGAACAGGATTCATGTAGAACTACAGACATTAATTTGGGGTTAGTCAAAAGAAGGCAGGAAGAGAAACTTTCCTGACAGCCCATGTTTTCCATTGAAAGTTACAAGGCATTTTGTTTTCTTCTTCTTGTTGACTTTGTAAATTTGGTTTTAACAGAGACAATCTGTAGGCAGGAGAGTGAGCAGGTGTTGGTGTCACACCCTGAGAGACACTCTTAGTTGCACACAGCTTCCCAGTACATCAGAGGTCTGTGCTACTTCTTGAAGATGGTGCCAGTCATAGCTTCTGCTGGCTGCTTGCCCCTAGAATTTTTGCTACAGCAAAACAGATGCAGGGTCTGCAGGGTTGACCCTGCACATCTCATGCTGCCCACGAGGTGCTGGAAGGGTGGCAGAAGGCAACGATTAGGGTTCTGTGTTGGAAGGGTCTGGATTGTCTTGTCTGTGGGTGGTGGGAAGAAAGGGGTGAGATGTGCAACAGGGGCTTTGCAGTTGAGATGTGCTGTTGCCTGTTGAAACAACTTTTCATTTATTTTTCATGCTTGGAAGATATCAAGCTTTCACTACCCCTAACTAATATCACATTTTTTAATGGTGTAGTCTGAAGAGCTCTTGAGGTTTTTAATTCACATTGCAGCTTAAAATCTATAGATGTAATAGATCTGTAAAATGCTATAGTTGGACTGGGGCTGAGGACCTCTGTTTCACGGCTGAAGATCAGGTCTGAAGAATTCCCCCAGCATGGCAGTTCAGCCCTGGCCTGGAGTGACAGGAAGTAGGAATGCTTGTGAAAAACTTCCAGAAAAATATTGCAAAATCTGTAATAGTTTGTTGAAAATAAACAGAGCCCAAGTTCTCTGTAGGGGGTGACTTTAATTAATTTAGATTTCTTCTGGGGCATTATGCAATTTTTTTTTCCCATGGACTTTTGTTGATTTGCTGAATGCAGAGGAAGCTTCTGATATTTTTCTATTTTTAATCCAAGTGCTGACGTATAAGGAACAATAATTCCACCGGACAACCTACTTGAAGCTTATCTAGTGGTGGGAAACTAAGCTCAGTGGAGGAAAAAGTTCTGTGTCTTAGTTACCCACCCACCTTGTATGGCCATATGTAGTCCTAGAGTGTAAACAAAGTTTGGTGCCCATTTTCCTGAGCTCCTGCAGCGGAACAGGAGCTTTCTCTAAACACTGCAACTCCCCAGAGGATACCAAAAAGAAATGAGAACAGACTTTCTTTTTGATGTTTTCGTGTCATAACCCATAATACTAATGCTCATCTCCTTCCTACTCCCCTTTCTAAATATAGTGGTGTGGAGAAGTCAACAACCATCACAGTAAATTGGTACTGAAAGAATGTAAAACAGCCCAAAGTTCAGTTTTCATCATTCATCCCTATAATTTTCAATACCACAGAACTAACAAAAAAGTCTCTTGTGAAAGGAAGAGAAGTGAAGAATATGCTTCCTTCTGGACTAGCCCACAGTGCCAACTGAGTTTTTGCTGACTTGGGGAAAGTCTCAGATGGCGAAGGGAATGGTATAACTTCTGCTCAGACCGAAGAACTTGAATGCAGGAGCCTGCTTTGACCTGGTGCCTCACTGCCAGGCTGGCAGTTGTGCCACTTTCATACTAGTGAGCTGAAGCTTCAGGAAGAGTTCTAGTGAATCTTCATATTAGAGCTCCATCACAGAGGAAAACCTTCCCTGAGAATCACAGTCAGTCGAAATTATTGACTGCAATCAAAGCAGCAGCAAGAAATCTGTCTTTATATCATCAGCTTTCACCCTGTTTTGCATATGCTTAGATATTTTCCTAAAGAAAATTAGTTTTCATTGGCTGGTAAGCAAGATGACTTGCTAACTAGCAATTTATTTAATCTTTACATTAATTTTTGTACTTTTTCCTCTGCAAGAGTACAGACTATTTTCATATTTATGCCATTACAAAGCTTCCATTTTTTATATTTATTTTCCCCATTCTGTTATGTTAAAACAGTAAATAAATATGTATTTACCAGCTGATTCAGTTTATAGCTTTTTTGTTACAACTTGCTTTTCAATGTAAATCAAGAATTCATTATGAATGCATAAAATTAGCATTTCTGTTAAAGTAAAATATATTAGGCCAATCAAAACAATGATTAGCAAAACCATTTTGACTTTAAAGCACATTTACTTATTGTAACTTACTTATTAGGCAAAAGCATTTCTGCTAGTTATTGAATTCAATAATTCCAGTCATAATGTCTCTTAGAACTTTAGAAACCAACAAGTCTCAATCTTTCTTTTTTTTTCCCATAAGTTGGAAGAGTACAAGCTTTGCAGATTTTTCAGCTTCTAAGTGGTTTTATTAAAAAAAAGCCAGAAAAGCAAAAAAAATTACACCCACAGAAGAGCTGTCAGAGTCTTCTTATATCATCTCAAAAATTGATTACAGGTGCTTAGCCATGTGACTTATCCCAATTCATGGTTTGATTTTTGTAACAACTCTGGCAGTAGAAATCATCAATTTTTCTCTGCCAGTCTGTGCTTTTTATAACACAGATTCAGCCACTAAAAGCTACATGGAATTTTACTCCAGCTTTTCTGGGTGGGAATTTTAATGCAGATTCAGAAACTTCACAGACTTGTTCAGCTCTGGCTCTTTTAAGAAATGCTGTATCTGTCCTTAAAGAAACAATATATTCTTTTACACAAGCTCTCTGCATATCAACTTTTGGCTTTTCAGCATGTTTGTAAAAACTTTCAAACTGTGATCACAGAGATTTTGAAAATTTGAATAAGAATCATGTGATCTTCTAAATATATACTGTAGAGGATCAGGACTCCAAAACTTTAGTTAGTTTGATTGACTAACTAATTTGATTTATTTAGTTAGTTAGATTGACTCTCTTGCAGAATCACAATTTTTTTTTTAAATTTAAATGACGAATGCTATATTGTCTCTGCTTGACTTGACCAGCCTGTTCAAAGTCTTGTAGTTAAACCTAGAATGAGAAGGTGAAGCTGGGTCTCAAAGAATGAATCCACACACTGAGTGGACAGTTGTGTCTGCATTCAAAACCTGTCACAAAATAACACACCTCTCACTTTTGGGCCTGTTCAGATGACAAGCTATTTTAGCACTCAGTTTCTGTTCATCTGTCTAGTATCTGCCATGCCAAGAACACTCCTTCCCAGTAAAATGGCTGGCTGAACCATTGTTACCAAGAGAAGTTACACTCCTGTTACATGGAGATTTTATTGTCTTATCCTGTATGAACACAGTTTGTAATGTGTTCATAGAGTTATAGAGTCATAGAATGGTTTGGGTTGGAAGGGACCTTAAAGATCATCTAGTTTCAACCCCTCCTTCCATGGGATGAACACCTTTCACTAGATCCTCAAAGCCCCCCAGCCTGGCCTTGAACACTTCCAGGGATGGGGGACTGTTCAATACAGTTCAATTCAGCTCAGTTTGTGCCAGGGAATAACTATGTTTTGGTTATGTTATGTTATGCAGGTTTTATGTTTTATTTTATGTTATGCAGGTTATGGGGTTACAGTTGATGTCCTTTGAACTTGGAACTCACCATTATGGTAAACTTACAGTAATGTTAGTAAAAAAGGACTGCACAGGTACAAAGCAGGGTAGATGATTCACTCTACTCTATGTCCAGAAATAAAGGATGTATTTTATCTGCATTTTTAAAAGTATCCATGGATTTAAACTTGTTTGGGATAAACATGTGTTGAATAAGTCAAGCCTGGAATTTGAGTAAGTTGAACCTGGATTTCATTCTCACAAAAATATTGAGAAGAATAAAGGTACCTAGCTCCAGCAGAGAGAGTTGCTGAGAGAAACTATTTATAATTTCATTACTTCATTATAAGGAAAGCTATATAGAGCAGTATTTAATGTATTTATAATGCAAATATATGAAAATTGATGTTAGACATTCAAATACTTTTGCTTGGTAAACACAGGAGTGGAGGCAGACCTGTGTATACTGCTGGACCAATTGCTACCTGATGACTGAGGATCCAGAAGAATGCACAGAAGGGGGCTCCTTGCACCTCTGTTTTTACATCAGGTGCCCATGCTCTATCCTGCACCCATGGCAGCACAAGTCACACAGTTTATAAAGAGATTCAAGTGGGAACATATTCCACCAATTCTTACAAAAACCCTCTCTCTGGTATGGCAAAGCCATTGCCCCTGTAAGAAAATCTGTAGTAGCCTGCAGGAGAAATTAACCTGCCAGACCCTGGAGCATGTGTGTTCATCACTGCTTTTTGAGATGCTATGTGCCTTCAATGCAAGAGCAGAAGGGCTGCTGCACACAAGGCAAGGACCCAGGGCTTGCAGCTGCCGACATCGCTGTGTTCTTGGAGCATGTGTACAGTGGCATTGTGCTACTGGCTCTGTGTTGGTGGATGCTGTTCAGAGAGGAGATTTCCCTTTGGCAGGAGAGGATTCATTTTGTTGACTTCATCAACTTAGTGTGAGACTGCATAGAAACTTGAGGCAACGAATGCTGAGTTCTGACAGTAAAGCTGCATTGCACTGAACAGGCCTCAGCTAAGATGTGTCCAAAGGAAGTACACCCTACCAACCCACTGCTGGCAGATGTTCTGCTCTCAGCTGATGATCTGCTCTTGATACCTAAAAAGACCAAGTCTCTGACACAGCAGCAGAAAAGCAAACAGAACTGTGTAGAAAAATACTTGCTTTGAGTTTCTTGCCATTTTTCTTTTACAATGTCCTTATTTTTTCCCCATTCTATGCACTATTAGGATCCATTTATTTGCTGCTAGGCTGCATAAATGGAGACATATATAAGTCAGGGTCAAGCTTAAACACTTCTTCCTAGAAAGAACTGAAGAGCAATGATTCTTTGAAACTTAGGAATATTTCTTTTCAGCTCCTTTAACTGTAAAAGAAGAGGAAGTAAAAGCTAAAATTTGCATTAATTAACAATCCCTATTTATCTGCCTACAGTGCAAAGCAACAAATAAAAACTTTAAATGAAAAAATCCTGTTCTAATGGTATTAAAATCCAATGTGGACCTAGAGGAGACTTTTGGGAGACTGAGTCAAAAAATAAAAAATGCTTTGTTTAAGTAAATAAATGTCATAAAGTGAAAATTGAGAGCATACTTCTTAACCAGGGTAACTGGTATATTGGCAATTGCTTCAGTATGGTACAGTGTGCTCCCACTTCAAACATCTCTTGTATTTGGATCTGTGCTGGCAGCTTTTCAAAGGAATCTTGTACTTTCTTCCTCCCCCTCCCCAGTTTACATAATAATTAGTATGTGAATATGCTTGTGATTTCTTTTTATTATTTTAATAAAGTCACATTTTAGAGACTTCAACAAAGTTTGGAGCTCCACCAAAGCAGTTCTTGCTCCAAAAACAGTCTAAACAGAGTGGAAAAACAGAGCGCAGTGTAATAGCATCATCTATCATCCCCATTCTGTGCAGGGAGAAGCATGGTACTGAGCAACTGTCCTATCAGAGGAGATTCAAGATCCCTTCAGGCAGTATCCTATGCCTAACAGAACACTCCACCAGTTGTTTCATATACTGTAGGATAGAAAAAAATCCAGTAGTAAGAAGTGTCATCTGTCCTCACTTTAGGTTGAATTCTCCCTTCCAGGAGTTAGATACCAGCTTATTCCTTGAACGACCAAGTTCCAATCAGATAATTCTGATTATTTTTGACATTCATATACATACAATCCCCTCCTTGAATATGAAGTTCATGACTCTGACACTTTCTACCAGTATAATTGCAGCAATCTTGTAAAGATGCATCCATACAGGGATCTTCAAGCACAGTCTTTATGAGTTCTGGAACACGCAAGATGGATGATACCAGTGATTTCTGGGTGGCAGGGCTGGGACTTTGCCCAGCATAGTAGCTTATAAAGTTTGGGAAACTGAGCACAGGTCTCCTCAGCTACAGCCTTTCCCTGATTTCTATTTACAGTCTCGAGGAGGGAAAAAACAAGCAATCTGAAAGTCCTGAAGCTGCAAACTAAAGGAAAACAAAATTACGTACTTAGTGAACAATGCAAAACAGGGTAAAATCATGTAAGAGATAGGTGTAATGGAAATACCTTTCACGAGGCTAAGTGGGTATTGATGTGTTTCAGACCTGTAAACAGATTCCACATGTTGCTGGCTGCAGAGGCTTGAGGCGTGGAGCTCTAGGTTTTGTTGTTACGCCTCTTTACTTGCTCTTATTGCTCCTCTGGCAAGGACAACTGGAGACGGGAGCAGTGTGCTCTTTACCCTCTAACCTGGGATTAATAACAGCCACACCAAGATATTTCCATCCCTCTGAATATCTGATAAAGAGAAAAAAAATGGTCTATTATCACTCATCCTTTTGACTTCTTGGCTGTGGAAGAATTAACAAAGGGAGCTAATTAAGGAAAAAATAATGGGAAACCAGTTGGGGGATGTGATTTAATTGTAAAGGAAGCAAATTAAATCACTCCCAGGAATCAACCAAAATCCTAAATTCAAATACTACCAGTACAGTTTTACATGAACTTGATCGTGCAGACCTGTCCTATGATCTCATTGGAAGGCAAAAGGAAAGCCGTACATTGGTTGTTAAGTTCAAGTTGTTGTGGATGTAACAGCCAACCTTTGAGGATAGATTATTTTCTTGCATGACTTTCAGGGACACCTTTGTAACTATTTAATCACTTTGTATAATCTCTTTCCAGAGATACAGTCCTAAATGGACACTTCCAGCTTATAGGGCACTATATATAAAGAACATGCAGAATGTGCAGGAAAGAGGTGGCTAGACAGGCAGATGTCTGACAGACTTTTACTTGTGTAACATTTTTTATTGAAACATCTGTTTTGTTAGCCTCAGTGGAAGCAGACTGTCAAGGACTGTGGCAGTTTGAGAAACATATTGTTGCATCCCACCAGCATGCTCCCTGATCTGTATTGCAGCTGAAAAAACGTACCATTCAGATTCTGCACTGAAAAATACAAGTGAAAAAATATAAATCAGTCACCTCAAATAAACGGGTGAAGGAGCCAGGTTGGCAGGAACAGCCATTATCTTATGCATGTTTTAAATCCCTCCTCAAGGTACACACCCATAAAGCTCATTAGTATAAAAGTAATTTCACTGAGGCAGAGAGTTCATGAATATTGGAATACTGTGTTGAGTATTAGAGGGAAATTTTTCACTGCCTTTCTGCTACAGCAGCTTTTTGGATATGCACCAAGGGCTTTGATCCTAAAAACACCTCTAAGCACCTGGGTAGTCCCATTGACTTTAACAGAATCAAGCGAGAGCTTTAATTCAAGTGTTTGCAGATTAAGACCCATGTTTGCAATTTAAGATCTTATCTACAGAAGAAATTGCACTCATTTACCTAAGTGTTTTTATAAACACACCTTTATTTAAGTGAGTGCAATGTTACTTGTGCAGGCGGCCACCGAGGGTGGCTCTACCTCTGTTCCCAGCAGTGTGAAGGCAGTAAAGGCTCTCAGACAGCTGTAAACTATCAGTGAACTACACAAACAAGAATAACCATGCTCTGAAGTAGTCAGGAGAAGGATGCTGCCACCGTGCAGGCAGCAGGAAAGGCTCCTCATGCCTTGTCCATTTTCTGTGTGCCCTTGCACCACTATTGCACTTGTCTTAAAACAGTGCAGTCACAGAGTCATCATAGAATCACAGAATCGTTTGGGTTGGAAAGGCCCTTAAAGACCATCTAGTTCCAACTCCCCTGCCATGGGCTGGGACACCTTCCACTAGACCACGTTGCCGAGAATCCCGTCCACCCTGGCCTTGAACACTTCCAGGGATGGGGCACCCGCAGCTTCTCTGGGTAACCTGGTCCGGTGCCTCACCGCCCTCACAGCCTCTCGCACTGAGGGTCTCACTGGTGGNGGTGCTGCGGGCCGGGCCCTGCCCGGGGGCGGTGGGCTGCAGCCCCCCAGGCTGGCAGCGGCCGGCGGGCTCTCCTCGCTGTCGCCCTTCGCTGGAGGCGTGCTGGCACCAGCATGGGCGTCCTTCAGGAACACGGTCATTCCATTGCGTACCACAGCGGAAAAGAGCCTGGGGGGTGCCGGTCGACAGCGGCTGAACGTGAGCCAGCAGTGTGCCCAGGTGGCCAAGAAGCCCAATCCNTCCACCCTGGCCTTGAACACTTCCAGGGATGGGGCACCCGCAGCTTCTCTGGGTAACCTGGTCCGGTGCCTCACCGCCCTCACAGCCTCTCGCACTGAGGGTCTCACTGGTGGGAAGAGCTGGTGATGGAGAACGAACGTGTTCAGACCTCAGGGCCCGGACGGCAGCAACCACACCACGCCCGCCTGCCCTCGGGCTGGCTACGAGGCGTCACGGCCGGGGACCGCGGTCTGCGGCGGCCCCGGGCCCGCCC
>WEIV01011560.1:0-25051 GCA_013390005.1 Calyptomena viridis | reverse complement strand
ATAGTTCACATGGTGGTGTTCAGTCAGAGGTTGGACTGGGAGATCTCAGAGGTGTTTTCCAACCTAATTGATTTTGTCACATGAAATCCTTTCATACCCTCTTGTTCCTCTTAATTTAAAACTAAATGTGGACCCAAAGCTGAAGTCACAGTGCTTGGCAGTCACACAGTGCTTGGGGGATGCATGATCAGTGTTAGGCAAGTCACAGTCCTCTGCTATGATCCTGAAATGAGCAGAGTTAACAGCAGTCACTGACCAAAAGCTACATTACTGCAAATAGATAAATCCCATAAATACTAGATGACTGCATTAGATATTTAATTACACTTTATGGCACACCTCATAGTGAAGAGGTCCCAGCATGTAAAGTGGTTTAGTGCTTCAGAGTAAGAAGTTCTAGTAACTAGTAGCCATTAGGTTTGACACGACTTCATTCTTCAAACACTACCTTTTTCAATTTGATGCTCAAGGGAAACGTATATAATAGAAGCATTTTTTTAATATTTATATACAGTTTTTATATATGTAAATATGCATATACATATTTTTTAGAAGTACTAAAATATATATGAGAGAAAACTGAGATATAAAAAAACATGAAAAAATGTAAGTTCAGTGGGCTGAATCAGATTTGACTAAAGAAGCATTAGATACAAAGGAGCCTTTTGAATCTAGTGGTTATGTCTCACAAGTTACAAGTCTCCTAAGAACTACGAAAGAGCAAATTCAAAATACATAGACAAGAATTCTGTTTGCTTGTTTCTTTTTTCAGAAGCAGTATTTTGTGGACCTGACTTTCCTAAGTGTTGCATGAGCTCCAAAACTACCGATTCAGGCACTACTATACACAAAAAGTACCTAAACTCCTAATTATTCTGTTAGTGAGTCTTAATTTACAAAATTTTTCTGGTCTATGGTTTTCACTCTGTTCAAAATTAGATTAGTTTATACTGTTTCTGGAGATAGTTCCAAGATTGTACGGGTGTTGTAATCTGTTGAGGAAAGAGGAGAATGTGAGTGTTTCCTGTTATAAAGCAACACTTGGTATGGCTGTAGAAAAAATCCCTGTGTGGGAATGGGAAGACTGTTATATCTTCGTCTGTCTAGAAAGTATCTCTCTATTTTAGCTTGAGAAAACCATAAGATTTAACCTAGGTTAGTTTTCTGCAAGGATGAAAGCTTTTATTAGGAGACTTTCTCATGCTTCCCTACTCTTAGTTGTTAAAACCACATTCCAGTCTTGTCTGATGCTCCCTCTGTTAGATTATTATTTTTAATAAAATCTCAAACACTTGCTTTCCACAATGACACCCCACAAAGCCTGCCATGTACGTAAGAGTTCTTATGTCCCTTGTTTCCTTGTAAATTTCTCCTCGTTCTCTTGGGCATATCCACCCTATCTTGGATAGCATTTATCAGTTGTTCAATCAGTCTTTACCCAAATTTCTGTCTGTCAGATGAAGTCTGTGTAGATAAACTTGGATCAAAGCCACCACAGCTTTAGAGATTCATAGAAAGGCTTTGTCTTACCCAATCTAGTTTCTTGGTGTTTAAAATATATATATATAATTCTTTTGAACAGCAAAATGATAAGATACTAAATGAGATAAGAACAGATTGCAAATCTAGGCTGAGGAAGAACAACCTGGCTTTGACCCCTGTTGGGAGACATCTGTTAGAAAAAGCTCATATAAATTCTTACTTGTCTTATAACACGTTCTTGCAAACGCCTGCATGTCTTTAATGCCTAATTGAGAAAGGAAGCAACTTGCAGTATCTTATTATTGGTATAATTGCACGAACTCATAATGCACACGGGATTATTTTTTCTATTCCTGCTATGTTGTAAAAAACTTCCTTGTTTTAAGATTGAAAACTTTGACTTATCATTTCTTCCTTCCTTTCCAGTTGTGGGAGGATGAAGATGAAGGATGACAGTAGTTGTAAGAGATAGCAGCTGCAGGGGTGAAATATTTTGCTTAAAGAAGTACTTTGTGCATAGAAATGTACAAAATTATTACAGTCTCGAAGCTCTACAGTTCTTTGTGTTCTGTCTCGACAGGAAATATTAGCTGTCAAAAACTGCATTGCAGTAATCTTTCACATTTTCCTTACCAAATGTCTGCAGTAATCTCAAAGTAGTGAAATAAATGTAAGTTCTTTCTTCAGTTGACCCCAAGTCACTTACATTTTCACTGTGATGGCAATAGTGAATTTTTAGCTCCAGTTTGTAATTTCTTAAATGCCAATTGCTTAAGTCAGTATTTCTAACAGAATCTGTGGACAATGCTTTGCTCTTTTTTAGTTTTACAGTAGAAGAAAAAACTATGTCAGCTTGATAAAAATGTTAACGTTGTTAGCCTGTAGTTTAAAAAAATGATGATTTGGGTGCCTTGATATTACAAGAAACTTGATTTCTGGTTTTGAGATATTAAAAATGGACCAGTGCAAGGAGGTTTGCTTTTAGTTTATGTATTTATTTATCTACTTATTTTCTCATTTAATGGAGAGTATTCAAACCTCTGGCTCATTTGGATTATTTTGTTTTTTTCCTGTACTGGTATTAATAATAGTAATATTTTCTCAGACTCTTTTAAATCTAATTAACATAGAACTGTTTGATGAATTTTCCCCACATTGTATGAGAGAAAAATGTGAAAATCCTTTTGATGCTGTTGCTGCCAAGAGGGATTTGATAGAAGTATCCAGTGAACAGACATATGGATTAAAATACATCTCTAAGAATTTATGTGTGAATTTTGGCAAAATGTTTCTCTGAGCTATGCACTGCAATCAGAGGTATGGCAAAAGACCTGTGATCTTAAAACCTGACTTTAAAAGATACTAATTCTGCTTTAAAGAAGAATATCGCTCAATTCTCTAAGATTAGTTTTAAATCAATGATCTTTATGTTTTAATGAGAAGAGGTTAATCTCGGGTCACTTAATATTTCTTACATCATAGGAGTTATAAACAACAAAGATTTATTTTAAGCTTGCCTGAGTGACCATCCTGCATTCAGTACAGCAGTCGCAGTTCCTACCAGCTCAGGATTTGCCCTAACCTGTTATGTGACCCCACAGATGCAGCATCTTGTGCAACTGAGAATTGTCATCACCCTTTTGAAGCCTGTTTTAGTACTGATATGAGGAAACTCTTCTGGTTTTAAGTCTATGGGTGTTGTTTGGGTTTTTTTCTTTCTTACTTTTTCTCTAGTTGCTGGTTAAGGTGCCTGATCTTTTACTTAAATGTGGTGATAGTACATTTCCTGCTAGACCACTCTATACGAAAGGGAATGAGAGCACTCTTCCCTCCTGGAATTTTCCTAGCTTTCATCTGCTACATGAACACTGATATCCTGTACCTTTAATTTTTCGTTAGTTTTTTTTCAGAGGAGGCACTTGACTGCAAGTTTACCTAAGACAAGTGAGTCAAAAGAAATTTTGTGTTTCAAGTAACGCCACAGACAGATGTTACATAATATTATGCATGTGCCAATAGTCATTTAAGAAAGAAATGTTCTTTTTTGAGGTCTTAAAATAAGATCTGAGCCAATAGACTCCAATGGGAAAGCATCCACTATTTTATCTGTAATGTTTAGAGACCCAAGCATAAATTTGATTTATCTGTAAGGGCTTCCCCTTCTACTCTGCACAGGTTTTGAGATTAGTGTTTCTGATTCTGTTGATCTATACTGTTCTGAATCACAGGGCTCACCTTCTAGTTCTTTCTCTGGTCATGCTCTCCTGAGAGAGATTGCTCTCTCAGGATTGCTCTTGTGTGGCAGACTATGAAACACTTCTTGGAGTTTTAGTTTAATGAAATTTTTTATTGCTTTGGAAGCAGAAAGAATTGTAAATTATTAATTTCTGTAAGATTGATCATAGGATCATTTTTTAAGATTGATTCTGTAAACTGCAGCGAAAATTAGTATTTTTTCTTCTGACAAGTAGGTAAGGCAGAAAATACACTCCTAATCTTGGGTAATCTCTTCACTGCTGCTGAAAAATACACAGTGCAGGCAATTTCTCCCTCAGTGATGCACTGTGAGATAGAGTGGAAAGAAGACAAAGTTGATTTTAATTACTTGTTCAGTTTGGTTGTCTTGAAATAGCTGTTGAGTTAGAAATCTCTAGAGGGTTTTCAGAAGCAAAAAAGTCTCAGGAATAGGCTTGGAAAATTCTGTGCAGGTATTGAGTTACTGCCCTTGTCTATTTTACCTGCAGCTGCTGCAGAGTTTTCCACCCCAGCTACCCACCTGTCCCTTGGTCTGCGATTCTCACCCAGGTAGCGGTGGTGGTGGAAAGAGCAGAGCTGTCTGCTCCTCAGACTGCAGGAACTGCTGCAGTCCAATCTTCCTGTGAGTAGTACACCTTCATTTGCTCTTTGGCAGTAATCTACTGGTACTAGTGTATGTTATTAATTTCTGCAAACAAAGTATAATGTTTTTTGCTGGATTGGTTCTCAGAACCAACTTGCTGCTGATCATATGGATGAGGTTCTGGTGCAAGTGAATGACAATTTGGAACTCAGAACCACTGTTGCTGGGATCCAGTTGGACTAAAGCCACAGGTGATCCAAATCTTTTGTGTCCCACTCAGTCCATAGGCTGGTAAAATACACCTGCACTGATTTAAATGTATGTTGCTACAGCAGTCTGTGGTTCATGCTTCATGTTGGACTTTGGTCTCACAACTGAAGAGAAAACTTGCAGAAAGAGTGGTAGTGAGCAGGAATGTCTCTGTGGCTGCCCTTCAAAGAGGGGCTTGAATGTCCTTGAATGAGGACAGATGTGCTTGTTTCCAGCAACTGATGCCACCCGAGTCAGCAGATATATCTTGCTTTGCAGTACTCTGTGGTGTACAGTACAGTTGATAAAAAGACCTGGCATATCCAGTGTGGATGGATCGTACAGAGCTCTGTGGTAGTTGTCCAGTTTTGGACTGTTACAGCAAATCTGGTAATGAAAGAGGAGAAAGTGGTCAAATTGGAAGAAACTCAGTGTCACGAGGTGTCAGAACAGCTCTTAAATAAGAGCTTGCAGTGCTCACAGCAGGTGACAAGAGTGTCTTCAGCTTCACTTCTAAATTTTGATTCAGGCAATGGATTTTTTGTTGCTATGAAAAAAGAGGTGGGTAGAATAGTATGATTATGTTTTCAGTGTTTACATGTTGAAAGCAGGTGAACTGAAAACTCATCTGGCAAGTCTTTTTTTCTAAAGAAGGTATTTCCTAGTGCTAAGTGCTGTTTCAGTTAGCAGTCCTCTCACTGCTCCATGTAGGTTTGAGTTTTTGGCCCAGAATATTGTGTTTGAGTACAAATAACACTTGACACAATGGTGAGTTATTTTGTGTCGTAAGTGAACAAGACTCTATGATTTCTCTAAAATGGGGATTTTGTTATGTCTAGAAGTCATTTTTTCCCTCACATCATATTCTCCCATCTGATATTGTTCATGCAACAAATTTATGAAAATTGCTTTATGGTTTAAGCTTTTAGGCTGAAAGAAGTCAATGCGTGTTTTAAGCTTTATTTGAGGAGCTATCATTATTAATAGTGATGTATCCTATGTTTCTTCTATCCAGATCATAATGGCAAGTTTCGTTTAATGTAGAAGCATTAAAGAAATGTACAAAGTGGATCCTGTTTTGCTGAGTCTGACTTTGAGAGATGAACCCAGCAATTAAAAACCACACGATATGTCTATAAAGCATATCTAATGTTTATATGCTTGGTTTTGGTTGTTTTGTTTTGTGCTTAAACCAGTGCAATTTGTGATTATGGTGCATCCCTCTCAGCTGGCTCATCATTGTGTTATACACCACACTCTTGTCAGTCCCAAAGTCATGCATTTACAGTTTTCAAGGATTTACTGAAATCAGAGCGGTTATGTTTTGGGGGAGTAGTAGTCAAAGTTTCTAGTTTTTTTCTCACCTTTCACATGCTGCTATATCTCCTTTGGCTTTTCCTCATTGCTGGAACATATTCTCTGTTGTTTTTGTTCTCAGTGCGTTGGTATTAGAAATAAATGTATTGAAAGGAGAGAGTTGGGCTTGTTCAGTCTGTAGAAGATAAGGCTCCAGGGAGACCTTGTGGCCTTTCAGTACTTAGAGGGGGCTTATAAGATATGTGGAGAGAGACTTTTTAGCAGGGCCTGTTGTGATAGGACAAGAGGTATTTGTTTTAAACCAAAAGAGAGTAGAGTTAGACTAGATATAAAGGAGACATTTTTTGCCCTGAGAGTGATAAAACTCTGACAGGTTGCCCAAAGAAGTGGTATTTCCTATTCCTGGAACTATCCAACATCAGGTTGGATTGGGCTCTGAGCAACCTGGTCTAGGTGAACCTGACCCTGCTTGTTGCAGGGAAGTTGGACTAAGTGACCTTAAATGTGCCTTCCAACCCAAACTACTCTATGATGACTCTTTTCTGAAAATCTAGTACACACAGCCTGGTTGAGCAACTGCAGACAAGAATGGAAGCATGGGAAAGTTCCTTTGAAGAATGTTATATAAAAATATATCACGGGTTCTTATCAGTATGTGAACTCTATATAAAAAAACCCAGATGCACACTGGATAAATAATAATTAGAGTAGGCACCTGTCTAATGCAACCTCCCAAAATTATCAAAATGAAGCACTCTGTCTTACATCACCTGTCCCTACAGATAAGTGCCATAGGAGTGATGAAAGTCAGCTAATAGCTTTTTCCCTGGAAAACATTTTCAGCTGTGGTGCAGTAACAGCTGGGCTGTTTGCCGCAAGCATCACTCCAACTGTGGTGGTGGTGGTATGTATAAGGTCAGCTACTCTTCTGAAAGCAGGACGTAACTTTGGTGTAAAAAAAACTTTAATCTAGGAATCAAGTAGTAAATTTAAAAAATGTAGACTTCTTGCTGACCTTTCCTGCTCCCAGCTGTTTATATCCAAATACTTTGTACTCAACAAGTAGGGCTTGTTGGTAAACATGGATTAAGGGGTGTAGGATTATTGTTGCCATCAGATTTATTCCAACGGTGAAGTTGTTATCAGGGAGCAGGAGTGATACATAATTCATTGCCCAAAGCACTATTTATCTCCTGGTCTGGCTTCCAAATAGTTTCAAAGAAGAGCTTTCTGAGGAGTGACCCTAATATGGAAATTACGGAAGTCCAGCACATGTGGTGAGACATCCTGGATGAAAGTGCTGATCATCCATCAGCACTTCATTGAGAAGTCAAAGATGACTATTTGGCTGTTTCTGAATGAAGAGACAGAGGTAACTTTCTGTGAACTCTACCTCATCATTTGCCTCTGCTTGCAAGCTGATAAACGTGATAAAATCGAAACCAAGTGTAAGCAATCCTCCAATTTCAGTTCCATTTTAACTTGGAATTTCATTTAATCATGACACTTGCAACAGCTGGATTTACTGAAGGATGCAGAAGCTCCAGTTTTACTTCGTATTAGTAACACTAGAGCCCCAAATGTTAAGTAGTCTCTTATGCTTTGGATAAAGCTCTCTGAATTTTATACAGTTATGATGGCAAATATGTTGGTTTGAAAATTAGCATTTATAAAATCAAAGTAGAGTGCCCTGAGTTGTTTCTGCAAGCTTTTGCCTCCTCAGTGATTGGTCGTGTGACTAGAAACACTTTAAGCCCATGTTCCCAAAGCTGTACTTGGAGAATCCTACAGAAGAGGTAGGTTAAAAGCCAGAGGTGTCTTAATACCCTGAGATCCCTGTCCAGTTTGATAACGCTGTGTCTAAATAGCAGTTTAAAGAGTGTCTAAATAGCATCACTTTTTATTGTGTACCAGGCATAACTTGTCCAGCAAACCCAGGAGGAGTTTGTGGCTGTCATCTGCAATGGCAGGATAGGAGGAGCAACTGCTTAGCTGAAGTCCCTGTGTACTTCTGCACCTGAGCTCAGGTGCAGTCACTTACCTGAACCTGGTGTGTTCTTGGCAATGCTGATGAGTTAGTTTTTTGCAAAGATGGCTGGTGTAAAAACAACTCTGTGTGTTGGCTTTGCCTAATGCAATCTGAACCATGCAGAAATATTTAAGACCTAGGAGGAAACTCCTGTCTGTTTTGTTTCCTCCCGTGCTTTCTTGGCATTTAAGCTCTGAGGATTATTTTTCAGGTGCAGTGTCAGAATCATGTCAGTGCAAAGTCAGGGAGTTGTCTTAACATTTGCAGATAGGGTGGATCACATTGTACTCCTGTCCTCTATATAATTGATGTCTTTATTCTATGTTTTAATGGTTTGTGATTTTTTTTTTTTCGGGTTTGTAGGGTTTTTTTTTTCCTTTCATTTTTCCACTTTTTGTAATACGCTGACATTTTGTAATATGACCATTTGCTTCACTGCAGCAAAAGCTTTTGACTCTCTCCTCCTGGTAGTGTCAGAACAATGGGGCTGAGTGGTCATGCTAATTGAAATGTCTTTCATGTGGCAACTGAATCACTTGGAGATGTCACTTCTGTGTCCCTCCTCTTCCAATTGTTTGTCCATTTTGTCCATTTGCAGTTGTAAGGCATGTTTGCCTCCGTGTGTCTGTGCAGGGCCCTGGTGACAACTGGAATGTGTTGAACATTGCTTGAAATAAAAAAAATTAATACCAATAGATGTCTGCTGTTATAGCTGACTTTTTTGTCCTGCAATAGCAAAATGTTTTGATAATTTTTTGTCTTTTAAATGACAGTAAAAAATAATTAGAAATTAAATACAGAATCAGAACTGCCTTATGCATGGTAACTGTGATGCTCCATGATCAAATGTATGCGGCACTAGGTAGCAGCTTTGATGAAAAAGTGGTGTGTGAGCTTTCCTCCACGTCAGAAAGAGGTCTAGTTTTGCTAATTATTTCTCAAAATTGGCTGAAAACGAGTTTTTTCTCAAGCTCTTTAAGTAAAGACAGTGCAGAAAGAACCGTGCCTCGCCAATACCACCTAAGGAGACTTTTAGCTGTGCCCTTTGTACCCGGATTTGTCTGTCCTGCATCAGCCTTTTTAGCCACCAGCGCGTTTGTAGCAGGCGTGGGTAGAGCCCTGCCCGTATCTTCGCTCGCAAAGCTTAGCCATGAACGGATGAATGAATGAAGTAAAGTGTATTTATTTTCCTTGCAGTCTGTTCTTTGACTTTGTTCTTTAAACTTCTTAAGCTTGCCTTTTTTTCTTTTTTATTCTCCCTACATTTCAGTGGAGTCTGCAGTGGGATGGTGGCCCCAATTGTACGTTGCCACTGAACTGTAGCAACTTGTTTCTGATGTTGATATGTTGGAATACAGTATGATGTTTGAGTACCAGTATTATGCTCTAGTAACATGATGAAATCATAAATGACGTACTTCATATCTCATTGAAATTAATGTCTTTTCCCACTCAATATAAAGAAATGTCTGCGTCATAGAGATAATTTTTCTGTCAGTTGTAACGAGACATTCTTGATGTTGTGCCTTTTTAATATAGTTGTATTTACAAATTCATCCTTTGTTTTTCTGAAGAGAGAAGATCAGTGAGTGTATCCTACAATAAGGAAGGAAAAGACTAAGATATCAGTTCTTAACAAATCTAGCAGTATGTTTACCAGATTTCTCAGCTTCACAAAACCACTTGAATGTTGTTGATGTAGCAGTATGAGGAACATACCTTTTCTTGGTGACAGTAGAGAGAGACTGTATGAAAAAATGACAAAAAAGATGTCTAGAAAATTACGGCTATTTTAATTTGGAAATTTTATTTACTAATTCTTATGTATCTTCAGCATTGCTGAATAATTATTGACCTAATTTGGAACTGTTGTGCTACTTATGGTCTGTAAATTGGGATTGTAGGTGTATGAAGAAAAATACAATGGTTGGATAGTTTTTAAAATGTTGCTATTATCTTTTTTTGGTCTTTTTCTTTGAAGTGTTTAGTCATGTGCATAACTTTTCCCTGAACTTGTTGATTTAAAATGAAAAATTTTGTTCCATATATAAAGCAAAAAGTGCTTCATAGATGTGTGATCATAGAGGCATATTATACTTGTCATGTGTGAAAATGCAAAGAATTTAACTTAAGAGTTTCTAATTGTGGAGTCATACATAATGTGTGTAAGTGCAAATATCATCTGATGTAATTTTTGTTAAGGCCAGCCAGGGCACTTCATCAGAAAACTTGGCCTGTTGCACTCCATTACATAATTAGTAACTAAGGTCATTTATTTTGGTGGTTCATTTTGGCAAATATCTCCACCCTTAATACTGTATAGTCACTTTTTAAAAATGAGATTTAATTATTGGAAGGAGACACTGGCCAAATATGGAGCAATATAGAGCATAGTTCTGTAGGGCAGAACAACCTTCTGCCGGAACGTTGCTTGGAGCAGCACCAAGAAGTGCCTGTAAGTGCCAAATGCATGGCAATTTGATTCCTTTTGGCTTTCATGGAGTGGCAGGCCAGGTTGTGACAGTAAAAGCCCTGCACTGACTGTTGTCAACAAAACTTGGTTTACAATGTCCATCAGTCAATTTTACAGCTTTTGGGCTTTTGCTGTCCAGAGAGATGGCTTGATCATTTGCTCATGGCTCATACCTTCTGTTTTAGGCTTTCTCCTGGTATGAAGATAGCTTTCATCATTTGGCTGGATGCAGTCTACTAGTCTTTCAATAAAAACTCAGAAAGAAAATAGCGTTGGAACAGTGGGAATAATTTAACTCGATACAGGATATAAGATGTCTTGTTGAACATGTTTTCAAAAAGAAACCTAGTTTAGAATTTTGGGTGATAGAAGTATTGGGCAATTCTTGTCTTTGGTGGCCATTAATTTGTGGCCTCTTGTTTCTCTCTTTTGTGTACTTTATTCTTTTCCATAGCCTAATTCATCTCTTCAAATAAGAATATACAGAAGGACAGAAGAGGCTTTTCACCTGTGGGAAAGGCTGAAAGAAAAATATGCAGTTCTGAAAAGCTTCTGTCTCAGTTATTTATGAATTTTTTGAAAAGATAGAAGGTATGTGTCTATTCCAAGAGACTTTACAATCAGGAAAGATTCCCTAAATTAGAAAGCGGCCACTAACATTTTGTCTCCGAATGGATGTGTGTGGATATATTAATTCTCTTTTATAAGGCAGTCTTTCTATGTCTGAAGGCAATCTGTCTTGCTTTTTACACTAGGGCAATAATTGCGAACTTGAAGAAAGTTGAGCATAAATATACCAGGTAATATAATTGCAGCTCTGTTCTCATGCTTTGATGTAATTGTCCAAATCTCTCCCACCCTCCTCTCAGTAGTCTTTCAACACCATCAGCTGTCTTTAGCTATGTACTTTGGCATTTATTGTAACACGAACAACACTGTATTTCGGCGTCATTGTTTCCTAACTGCCTTCCATTAATTAAATATTTCTGTTCTATTCAGTTATTCTCATCTAAGAATCCAACTGAATTCCCATCTTTTGCCTCTGAAAAGATAATATTCTCCCTTTTGAGAACGGTTTGTATTTTGCATGCTCATTAAGAAGAATAATATCAGCTGCTGCATGGCTGAGGCGTTGTTCAGTGGTTGTGGTTTTTTTGTTATTGTTCACTTAATTCTTGTCTTGGCTGTCACTGCTTCTTAGGGAAGTAGCTGACTGATCATTTCTGTAACTTTGCTGATACTGTCTCTGCACATGGATTACTGGCTTATGGTGTGATTCTTCAGGATTATTGCCATCCATTTTAGCAGCAGCTACTGAATAAGATTATATCAAGGAAGCCTCTTATTATTCTGAGGCTTGGAGGTGAAGAAAGAGGGAAAAGTGGCTCCTTTTGCTTCTGTCCTGTGTTAAGTTATAGTACATCCCCCATACCAGCTATAAATAGGGTATGAACTTCTGCCATGTGGGGAGTTATGACTGCAGTATCTCTTGGCATTTCTGGACTTTCTCAGTCTTAATCCTTGGACTTTTTTAAACTTTTCACTTCCTATTCTGTCCATGTAAGTCAATATCACTGCTTAAACCTATATGGTCATAGGTCACATTTATCTTTTCAAAGATTTCAGTATGTATCTTCAGTTGTAGCAAATCAAGATAGTTCTTTGAAAGTTGGTAAAGGTTGGCTCAGGTGTTTCCTTTGGCATTTTAGATTTTTTTAGTCCAAGTAATAAGATTATTTAAAATCTTATATCGGCATTGTGTTGTACTCTTCCTTTCCTTAGTTTTAGATGTAAAAAGCCTAGTTTTAAGGACTTTGTAATGTAAATGCTAGCTTTGACTGTATGTGTTCCCAAAGATTTTCCAACTGATAAAATATTCTCCCAGATGAGGAATTTTGACAGTTCTGGAAGAGCAGTCTTTGAGGAATGTCTGCTTTTCTGCTTCACTCTTCAAGATCATAAAGCTCCCCCCCGTCCTCCTTATCCTTATAAGTGATGGAAGAACTCTATGACTTTATTTTTAGGCAAAAATCTCCTCCTCATTTTGCAAGTTCACCTAGCCTTCCAGCCACCCTGCTCCACAGCTGTCACAACAAACTTTTTTCCAGTGCTATTAAATGTATCAGACATCACTCTGCAGCATGTGAGTTTGTTACCCTAGGGCTTTTCAGTCTATTCTCATGTCATCAAAACCACTGTGTGATTTTAAGATTTCCTACATTCCTTGGAGGAAAATCAAATCGTATGTGGTTAGGAAACTGATAGATACTCTGCAGATATATCAGATCTCTAGCAATTAAGTGGTTAATATCCTCAGTTTATTGTTTTCATTCCTCATTTCCCATAACCATGACTCCTGTGAACCTCTGTATCCTCTTGTCTGTATCCAAGTGGGATTTTGGGAAAACTTTGCCACACTAGAGAAGAAGCAGTGATGTAATTTTGTTAATTCTACTTTTTGCCCTTTGCTCCTCTTTCTGTTATCTGATTGCTGTAGACAGTATTCTCATATGAGAGATTCTTCTGTCCTTTCCCTCTCATTCTTTTCCATCTGTAACTTATTTAAGTAATTTATGTTGCAATGATTTTAATGGTGGTAACACCAGTTAGCCTAGTTACAGATTGGATGTGCTAAACTTCGTTTTTGTAAGGGCACCATTAAAAGGTGAAGATCCCAACGGTCTTGCCCTTTAGCATCAAAGACAGCAGTTAGCTACAGAGAAATAGACCAGACAATAAGTAGGAGCATCCTTAAAGTAGGCAGCTATGGAATGTATTTTATGACAGCTTCTGCACTATCAGCATAGTACTGTGCTGTACATTTCATTCTTTTTCATACTCATTTAATTTCTCTTCTGCATACCTAGAATCTTTCTCCTTTGATTGTTTAAATCCTTTTAGCTTGTGTTTATGGCCTCCTTTCATATTCTGAATTACAGATTTAATTTGGAAGACATCTTTTGAGCTCTAGTCCAAGCTTCCTGTTTAAGCAGGGTCAGCTGCAGCAGGTTGTCCAGGCCCATACCTAGAGAGATTTTGAATATCTCCCCATATAGACACTTCACATTCTCTCTGGGAAACCCCTTCCAGTGTTTGACCATCCTCACAGCAAAAAAAAAAAGTGCATTCTTGTGTCCAGATGGAATTTCATACATTCCAATTTTTGTCCATTGCCTCTTGCTCTGTTGGTGGGCACCACTGGAAAGAGCCTGGCTCTGATTTCTTTATTCCCTCCCATCAGGTATTTGGGCCCACTGCTGAAACCCTCCCTGAGTGTTTTGTTCTCCAGATTGGACAGTCACAGTTTTCTTGTCCTCTCCTTGTAGGATAGACACTTCAGTCCCTTAATCATCTTTGCAGCCCTTTGTTGCATTCTCTCTAGTATGTTCATGTCTTTCTTGTACTCATAAGCCCAGAAATGAACAAATGTTCCGGGTGTGGCCTCACAACGCTGAGTAGAGGGGAAAGATCACATCTGCCCACCGGCTGGCAACACTCCTAATGTGCAGCCCAGCAGACTGTTGGTCTTTGCCAACATAAAGTTGCTTCGCTGACTCATTCTCTCATCCAGCTCCTTTCCAGCTGGATATCCCCAGCCTGTCGTAGGGCATGGGGAGTTATTCCTCCCCAGATGCAGGATTTCATAAGGTTCCTGCCTCCTCGTTTCCTCATACCCTCTGAGTGGCAGTGCAACCACCATGTACACGGCCACTCCTCCTACCTTTGTGTCATCTGCAACTCTGTCCAAGCATCCAGACTGTTAATGGAAGACCTGTAAGAGTACTGGACCAAGTATGGACTTCAGAGGATAGCCAACCTGATACTACTCAAATAATCAAAATCCTCTGAGCTTGGTTGTTCAACTGCTTTTCAGCCCATTTCACTGTCTGCTCATCCAGACTGTAATTATCAGCTTCCCTGAAACCTTTAGGGATACTGTCAAGGGAAAAAATATCTACAGCAAAAATATCTACCTAGCGAGCAGTTTTGTCCTAGAAGGGTCTCATGTTGATTGTGCACAATTTCCCCTTGGTAATTCCATGCTAGACTATTTTTAGTCATCTTCTTGTCCTTCATATGTTTGGAAATAATTTCCAGGACTTTCCTCCTGTCCCTTTGCCAGAGCTTGACATGAGGCTCACTGGTCTATAGTACCTACACCTTACTTCTTGAAGATAGGAGTGACATAACCTTCTAAATATAGTTGAGAGTGGCCTCACATTGACATTAGACAGCTCTCAATATTTGTGGGTGCAACTCATGAGGCCCCATGGATTTATATATGTACAGTTCATTTAAGTGCTCCCTAACTTGGTCTTCCTCCACCAAGAGTGTGTCATCCTTGCTTCAGACTTTCCCTTTGAAATGTTTGGCTAAGATTTTGCAGGATGAAAGCTCTCCCTTCTGTGGACTATATTCAGACCATTCCCTTCTTTTTGTGTATGGATCCAGGTATCACCATGACTGGATGCCCCCTATCTGCCTCAGGAACAATTAAATGCATTGAACAGTTTTGGCTGTCCAATTATTTTTTATTAATATTTGGTTGGCACTGTGATGTTCATTTACTGAGTCTTAACAAGTTAGATGTGCAAGAATAAGTGATCTCCTTTCCTAGATGATTCATTGGGAATTACAAAGTTGCAGAGACTGGGACAACAGATGTGCAATTCTTTCCCTGGAACAGCAGTGAAGTGATTCCTGTATTGCAGTCTGCAGTCCCCTAGCAGGGAATTATTTCTGATAGCTGCTTTTGAACAGATCATGCTGGACTATTCAAGGAAAGCACAATGAACTGTGTCCTTGCCCAGGGTTTGAATTAAGTTATGCTCCTCTTACAATGCATTGACAGGTAGTAAAATGATGTGAGAGGCAAAAGTATGTTACATCCACAAAAGCTGTGGAAACATGTCTGTTCTCAGTGTTCAGTGGGAAATTCCTGGAAAAAGTGCAGCTCTTAAATGCAGCTCCCCTGAGGCAGCCTTTGGAGTGAAGGTGCTGCTGGTTTTGAATGAGGCCAGGAAGAACAAAGAAAGCGTTTCTTAGTTAAGGGAAATGTGATAACTGCAGTTTCATTTCCCCATTGAAAAAATGCATGAAATTAGTGTCTGGGGTTTTTTTGAGATGGGCAGTCCTAATTAAAGAATCCCCCTGTGTTTTCTGTTTAAGAGCTAAGTGTATCAGCTTTGTTTGGTAGATTTTGCAAACCCTTAAACAGAACCACAAACCTTACGTTTTTGAAAATAACTCTACAAAATTTTCTTATTCCATTCAGCAAGAATTTCTTATGGCAGAAGTCAGATTATCTTGCTTCCTTTTTTGTGCATGATGGACTTGGCAAAAGTCAGGGAATAAGCATGGTCATCCTGAGAAAATTACTGATGTCTCTAGCAGAGGATGTCTATGAGCATGTAATTAACTGGTCCAAAGGGAAAGAACATGGTGAAAGTGCAGAGCATTGCAATAAAAATACACCAATACCCTCTGAGTAGTATGACCACAAATAAACAGTAAGTCAGACTATAAAAGGCATTTTGGAGTTCTCAGGCAGTGTCCTGGCATAACCCATGTCTTCTGCTCCTGGCTGTGTAAGACCTTTGCCCTGTCTGTCTTGCACAGAGAGGTGAAATCTCTGTTATAGATTTATCATTCATAGGTGAAATCAGAAAGAATAATACCACACTGTGAAGAACTTGTTACTTTCTTGATCTCAAGTTTAAGGGACATTTGAATAGTTAAAGAAAATAGCTTGATATTCTTATATTTTGCTAAAGCTATTGTTTAAGTTGCTGTTTGTGGGGAAAAAAAAAGCCATAAAGGCCTATGGGAGGCTGGAAATTTGTATTGATTATCATACAAAGCTAGGCAGGGTGACTCCCAAAATGTTTGCATAGACTTTTTTTTGTAGGTATTGTGGTGGGTTTTTTTGTTTGTTTCTGACCTCTGGTGGTTTATGGATCCTAAAAATGTGGTTTAATTCTTTCAGTCTTTCTGTATCATACTTCTGCATTTCACAGCTGGTGTTTCAGGTGGTGTCCTGTGGATGCATGCTTGGTGAGTCATCACCCCTTTTTGAGAGCTGGTCAGAAGCTCTCATAAATGTTGTCAGTTGCCTCTTCTGTTTCCATTGATGAACCTATGCTTTCAAATACCTGTACACTAACATATACCTGTATACTAACTAATACAACATGGGGAATAAATATGAGAAGCTAAAGATCTGTATGTAGTTGCAGGGTCGTGATCTCGCTGGGATCATGGAGATGTGGCGGGATAGCTCACATGACTGAGAAGTTGCAATGGTTGAATATATGCCCTTTAGGAAGGACAGACTGGGAAGAAAAGGAAATGGAGTTGCCCTTTATGTGGGAGGACAGCTGTAGTGCTTGGAGTTCTGCCTGGGGATGGATGATGAACCGACTGAGAATTTATGGATAAAGAGCAGACCAGTATGGATGACTTAGTAGCTGTATGGTATAGGCCACCTGATCAGGAAAAAAAAGTAGATGAGGCCTTTGACAGCTAGAAGTAGCTTCTCATTCATGGGCCCTAATGCTTGTGGGGTACTTTACCATCCCAATATCAACTGCAGGGTCATCACAGCTGGTTATAAGCAATCTAGAATGTACCTGACATGGGTTGTAGAGAAGCCAGCAAAGAGAGATGCTCTGATGGACTTCTTACAAACAAAGAAGGGCTGGTTGTGGTATGAAGGTGAAAGGCAGTGTCCATGAGATAATGGAGTTCAGGATCTTAAGAGCAGATCAAAAAGCAAGATCACAGCACTGGACTTCAGGAGAGAAGTCTTTGACCTCTTCAAAGATCTACTTGATATAAGTCCTGTGGGATAAAGCCCTGAAAGAGGGAAAAGGATCTGAAGAAAGCTTGTTAATATTCTGACATGGTTTAACCCCAGATGGTAACTTAAGTGCCATGCAAACACACACACCCCTTCCCACCCCTCAGTGATATAAGAAGGAGTCATAGAGAGAGAAGTACAAAGTCTCATGGGTTCAGATAAGAACAGTTTAATAAGAGAAGTATTACAGTAATAATGATCATAATAGTAATAAAACCCAAGAAAAACAAGTGATGCAGAATGCAATTGTTCACCACTTGCTGATCAAGTGACCAGTTCATCTCTGAGCTCTGGTCAGTCCCTTCAGTCAACTACCCCAGTTTGTGTACTGAACATAGTATGGAATATCTCTTTAGCCAGTTTGGGTCAGCTCCCCTGGCTGTGCTCGCTCCCAGCTTTTTGTGCAGCTCTTCATTCTCAGCAGAGCATGAGACACTGGAAAGCCCTTGACTTAGCACTACTTAGCAACAACCAAAACATCAGTGTGTTATCAACATTATTCTCATATTAAATCCAAAACACAGCACTGCATCAGCTGCTAAGAAGAAAATGATCTCCATCCCACCTGAAAGCGGGACACTGGGGGCATTGGATCTAAATCATTCTTATATCCTTTTAGTGTAGTAGAAAGTACTTTCCTGATGGTGAAGATCAAGATTAAGAAGCACTTTTATTCATGAATGGTTTAAGAGAAGTTGTTGTCTGGATATTTTGAGTAAAGACATTTGATTTGGCACTTCTGGCAAATCCTGCTCCTAACAGAAAGGAGATACAAAGCTCCTCCTGGATAGGAGCAGCCCTGGGTTTACAATCAGTGAAGAATGTGATTATTTAAGAGATGCAGCATTCCAAGGATATTTCTAAAGACCACAACAAAGATTGTGTCCAGTGGTCTAAGTATCTTTTTCATTTGCTTTCAATAATTGTGTCTTCAAGTTGAGTTTACTTTCCTGCTAGCTCTGATCAAAGCATTTTCATGATAAACTGATTTATTTTCATTTCTGTCTGCCAATCCAAATAACAAAAAGTATTGCTGATAGCTGTATGGTTTTTTTAATATTTTTTTTCTTTTTGCCTCTCTAACAGGCCATCTGTGGAAAAGAAAAAAGAAAAGATGAAGTACTTATCCTTAATGTTTCTCATGAGTTTATTACCACAGTATGCTGGGAAATCTTTAAGAAGAGATGGCAGTTACCCAAAATCATTTGAAGACATTAAAAATGAGATAGCCGGCTATACTGACATTGCTAAGGCTATTATTGATCTTGCTGTTCATGGAAAGGCTCAGAACAGATCCTATGAAAGATTAGCAGTTTTTGTTGATACCACAGGACCTAGACTCAGTGGTTCAAAAAACCTAGATGCAGCCATCAAATATATGTTCAGTGCCCTGCAGAAGGATGGGCTGGAAAATGTGCATCTGGAGCCTGTGAAAGTACCACACTGGGAACGAGGAGAAGAGTTTGCAATGATGCTGGAACCAAGGAATCACAGCATTGCTATTTTGGGGCTTGGGAACAGTATTGCAACTCCTCCAGAAGGTAACTCTTCCTTTTGGAATTACATGTCACTTGCTTTTTATCACCAAACTGTACTATACCCCCTTAACAACTTCTCTCAGTGATCAAACTGTGGTTTTCTTCCTACTTTAATAGTTCTCCAAAACAGGATGCTATTTCTCTGGAACTTTTCTGTATGGCATACTTGTGAATAATGCAGTTTGTATTAATACAGTTTGGTTGAACTCGCTTGTAAAATTAGAGTTGATTCCTGAACCCTCCATTAAATCTACCATTTTATTTAATATTGCTGAACCTAATTTGCAAAGATTCTGGTCCTCCTTTGTGGTTGGTAGGAGAGTTCTCCATGGGGTGTTGAGTTAACACGGTATTTCTGCTTTTCTTGCTGTGCCCTACTTTGCCAAGATCACCCCTTTACTCTGGTAAAAAAACAAGACAGCAGGAAAAGCTGTCTTGTGCTCAGCTTTGGAAGTTCCACCCCCTCACTATGTGTGGCAGTTGGTTTCTATGTGTCCTTTCCTTCCCTTCCCCCTCTCATGCTCACCTTGGAAAAGTCTTTGTCACTTACCTGTTTTCGAATCGTGTTTTGCCTTTTGGTTGATCATGTGTGAAATGTTACTTCTGGAACAAGAATGACCATTTTCTGGGCTCAGCAAAATTCTGGTCTTTTGAGCCCTCAAATATTAGCTTGCCTGCAAACAAAATGATTTATAAGGTTCTCTATTTGTACATATTGGTGTGGGACTTTCTCAGTATTATTTAAAGGACAGATGATAACCTTTTATGACTGCTCTCCATAAAAAACACTAAACTTATTCCTGGATCACTTCAAAAGCATTCATATTCCTTTATGAGAAAATAAATTTAGTTTAGAAAAGAAAAGGTAACATGATACTCATATTTTTTTATGAATTGTAAGCTTTTGTGATAGTGAGCTTTCTGTTTGAAATGAAACAATGTGTAAAACCTCTTTGGTTTAGAAACATTACATAGCTCTTCAAAATGCAACAAAGTAAAACGAGGTAATTTAAGACATGCTTGGAATAAATCCTACTTGGTTTGCAACATTGCTACTGTAAATTTTGTCTGAGTTATTTGTGTTATATTGAGGTAAAGACATGCCTAAAATGCAAAAGACCTGAAACAATTAATAGTGTCTGTTTGTCCCATGATATGTGTAAGGTTTAGTGCTTTGATAGGAGAATATTCACAGCAAAGTTTAAGCCAGCAACTCACTTTGTTTCCTCTCCAGTCCTATTTCAAGTTTCCTAAAAAGGAAACTAAAATTAAAAAAATGTTTTTGATGTTGAGCAAGTGTTACTGAACCTTCAAAGATAACCTGTAATTTAATCTTGGCTAACATCTTCACATACTAAGGAGTCTGGGCTTTGCTTCTCTTTCTTAGTCATGTAGTTATTTGCATTTGATTGGCTTTACTCCTACATTTGCCTTTCTTTCTTTCAAAGAGATACTGAATTTTTATGTTAAAAATGCTTGTAGAGACTAACCATGTCTTTCTTTTTCATCTGTAAAGATCTTAAATTGATGACTGAATGGTCAGGCTGTACTTGTGACTGGTAATGCCTTGAAAGATAAGATTTTGTTATCCAGTACTGGTTTATACTAAGTAATATAATCTCCACATTATTTTTTCTTACATTTTTGCTTAGAGATCTGCCATGTGTCTGAAGAGATGTGTGTGTTGATACTAGAAAACTTCATGGCAATGAGATCTCATAAAAGAGCGGGTAGTTTCTCACACTTGACGGAATAATTTGGATTAAATTATTTATCTTCTGACTTCTGACTATCCTGCTGTTCTGATTTGGCTGTTCTGATTTCTGCTGGTCGTATCTTGCTCTGTACAAGCTGTGACAGGTTTTCGTGCTTGACAAGGTTATGTGGGGTAGCTGGTCCCTGGTGAGCTCTTGGCTCTCGCTCTTCCGATCGCTGGACCGTCCGCCTGGCTGACGGAAGTGTCTTGGTGAGAACTGCTCATGACCTGCCTCTCTGGGCAAGAGAACTGAAAGGTGTGCTGTTCCTAAAACTCTCACTCATCCCAAGCATGGAATAAAAAATGCATAGTTAAACTATTGTTGTGGTTTTAAGTAACCAGAGTTTTTTATTAGCTGGGGGGGGGCTAGGAGAGAGGCTTCTTTAAGAAGCTGCTGGAGTTTTTCTCTGCTCTAAGCTAGCCAAGGTCAGGCAACAATGCCTCTGTGATAACATATTTNAATCCACTAAGAAGCAGTTTGCAACAGACTGTTTCTGTGGTGAAGACCCCACGAGGAAAGCTGGGGTGGGACTCTCTCACTCTTCTGAACAGCAGCAAAGAAAACCTCTGACTGTAACCTCCCCGCCAACACCTGCCTTCCTGAGCTGCTGGGGGAAGGTGAAAGATCTTAAAAGGGAGGGGTGGGGGGAGAAAGATGTCTATAACATCTATCAAACTTCCCACTCTTAAATCTTAAGCTCTGATTTTACTAGTAGTAGTAGTAGTAAATTCTTAACAATCTAAGTTAGAGCCTGTTTTGCTTGTGTGAAGTAGTTAATAAACAGTTGCTTGTAATCCTTATCACAAAAGTCGGAGTTTTTTTTTCCCTTCTCTGAGAAATTTAGATCTATGTGTGGGCTCTCGGCTTTTAGCCAGAGTCAAACCATGACAACTATTAAAACCACTGCCTTACTGCTTCTGAGGAATTTGTTCCCAGAAATGCTCCTTTTCTGTAACCAGTGATTATCACCATGCCTTATTCCTAAGAAGAAGGGATAGAGGGCTGCCCTAAATCGCATCAGAAATATTTGAACAATTTCCCTCAATGAAGGTCTGTCAGCAGTTCTGATATATCTTGTTTTAGCCAAGAAGTTGCGGGAGTGTGTCTTCCTGTAATCAAAATAATGCAGCTCGACTGCTGTTGTTGCATGGGATCATACTAGGGAGATCTGCTGCTGTGCTGAGCTTTGGCAGAGAGATGTGTTAAAGGCCAAGGACTGTCCTTCAGATGTTGGCTCTGTGATGGTTCCAGAGTTCCTTCACAGCTGCCTCTAAAGTGGACTGTGCAGTTGATCCTTGTAGTTGTTTGTTATTAGCCTGATATTTATGGTGTGTTTTAAATGACTGTTCCTATCAGGATATGTTTCAGACCCTTCAGTTTACAAGCCAATTTCTCTGTATAGTCCAAACAGATCCCTTCCTTGGCACTACTGATGCCTCCTCGGAGCCAGAGGACAGCACTGGCTTTTGTCTTTTAAGTTCAGGGGGTGGGCTTAAGATGAGAGGAGGTGACTCCTCCATCCCAACAGGAGGTACAGGAGACCATGTCTTGGTTTTGCACATTCTTGGTTATGTCCTGTATTCCTTCCTTCTCATGATTTGCCTCCAGGCTTGTGACCTGATAAGCTGAGAAAATAGGAAGACTTGGCAGAAATTTAAAACTTTGTGCTGGACTTGGTGGTCCTTAGTGCCCTCAGCTCCTCCTGGAGTTCAGCACTCTGAGCTAGTGCTCTGAAGGGCGCTTCATTATCATGGCAATAACCCAACAGCAATTAGAAACCTGGCTTTGGATGTTGGAAATTCAGGGTTTATTTTCCCTTCTGTCTATGGAAATTCAAACCAGTGTTTCCTAATAGTCACCCAATGACCAGAGCACATGCTGAGGCTGCTTACTTTCCGTTTCAGCATACACTGTGCAAATCTGGAAAAAAATATGCAATCCTTCAGGGCAGGAACAGGAAGCCCTAAATAGTAGCAGTATTTTAGCCATGAAGTCCAAGCCAGCATTGACTCCAGGACACCAGCAGTCTCTTCCTGCAGGCCTTCAATCTAATCCATTCCTACAGGGTTGAAAGTGTAGTGGAATGTGGACAGAGCTCTCCTTATTCTTTTGATTTGATGAGATTTGCCCACTTCGGCTCAGATATGGAACAGTTGGATGGTGTGCAAAAGGCTTTTCATACCTTGTGATCTTGTGGTTAAAATTCTACTTTCTTCTTCATGATAGGGCAACATGTGAGGATGTCAAGTTCCCAATCTTCTCTTTTCTTTTTTTTTTCAGCAAAAACAACATAGTGTGGAAAAGATTAGATTTTTCTATTGAAGAGGAAAATACACAAACATTCTCTCTCTCAGTGTATTCCAAGATATAAAGGTGTTGGATCAAAGAGGAAGTTTTCACTTCCTTTGATCTCCTTACAATGAGAGTACAACTTTACTGCCTGTCTGAGTGACAGGGAGAGAAGAAACATGAAACATGGAGTGACCTGGATTTCCAGAAGTCATCAGAGACTAAAAATGGTCACCACCTCAAAGAAATGGATTCCTAGGTAACAAACAGGATTGAATGTTAGAAAGAACTCAGATTTGGGAGCTGGCAAATGGGAGATTTACTGTATTTAGTTGATGTCCTTGTCTCATTTTCAATGTTTCAACATTGGCAAAACATGAACATACATATATAGAGATTATGTTGATTTTTGGTAGTACTGATTATATCCTCCAAAATCTGAGGAAAATAGATATAATTGTTGCTTTGAGAATCCCATAATTGAAGGAAAGTAGTAGTTTAGCAGATGTTTGACCATAAAGTATAAAAGAATTTGTATTTTTTGCATGTGTTTTAAATGCAATATTTTTTACCCTGATGGGTGACCCTGCCCTTTAATTTTAAAGAAATACTGACAAGCAGAACCAACTCCAGAATTCAGCCTGCCCTGAAATGTCTCTTCAAAAAAGGAACAGTCTCTGGCTTTTATGTACTGAAACTGAAATAATATAAATATGAAGATGATGTAGTGGCAGACTTTTTCCTAGTTTTTGTGTTCAAGTCATGGGTTTTTTTGTTTAACTGTCAACTTTTGGTCCAGTTGTGCTCTTACAGTTCCAGCCTGTTATGTGTAAAATGGGGATAATACATGTGTTGATGGCATGTGCTGTTGCTGCAGCCCGTTATATTAAGCCAGGGCTGCTGCTGAAAGACGTGGTCTGGCTCCAGTTCTGACTGATCCATTTCCCCTCCATTGTTGATCCTCCTTTTTTTTTTTTTTTCCTCAGTGTTGAAGTGGATTAGAGAATTCAGCTAGATAAACTAAAAGCAAACAAAAAATAATTCTAATGTGTATCAGAGGATTTATACTTGAGATGCCAGCATCTTGGATGGCTACTACTGGAAGAAAAGGCAATCCTTCTGGAGGGACTTGGGTACCCCTTTGATGAGGGTCTCAATACGGACAATAGGGGTTGGAGAGAGTCATAGGCATGAGAGTACAGTGCATGGCAAGGCCCTCCTATCTTCACTGGATTCCTCTTTTTCCATGCACGAGGAGCTATAGATTCACCTCTTGAGTCCATGAGCCTCAGTATTGGGTGCCTGGATTGTTTACTATTACTTAGAGCAGCACCATTTGTGTTATGGTAATTATGCTACTGTTTTTCTTGGAATGTAAAAGATGACATCCATGAAGGACGTCAGACACTGTGGTTTTCAGTGGCCCAACATTTGGGCCAAAAATTAGTGCAGTGTCATTTCAAGGATTTAGAGTAGGAGTAGCTGTGTGGCTTCGAGGTGGACATGCTGTCTGGGAAGAACATGGTTTCCAGTTGCTTCTTCCACTAAATGAACTGTGTGGATTGCCAGCTGCAAAAGATTGAATTTTCAGATCTTACCCCTTTTCAGTGTCACTGAGTTGAAGGTGCTTACCTCAAGGATGGTAAGCTGAGGCTAAAGCTGATGAAGGCAGGATTTGAATATGATCCTCCGTGTGTGGGGGGTAATGCATGGGGGTACCTTCATCCCAAGGGATAGCCAGCAGTGACTGGCACCTTGACTTGCTAAGGAGGGAATGGTTGTCCTCAGTACTTCTTGCCTTGAGCACTTGTGTTCTCAGAAACTGACTTTTCTGGATCTTGTTCTTGGGTGGGTGATTCTCCCTAGATGTTGCATAGCAAGCCTTTGCCCCATGCAGTGCTGATCCTGGGAGAACCTAACCTGTTGCCCTGCTCTTTTGGCATCCAAGGCTTTGTGCAACACCTTTTCTGCTAGAATTTGCTCCTCTACAGTAATCTACATATTATTGAAACCAAACTGTTCTAATGAGATCCAGTACTTGCTGGAAATTTTAAGTCGTATTTGTCAAAAATGTAGTGTTTATTTTTCTCTGTGCTCTGCTTAAGGAACGATGCAATAAATTTAGCCTCTGTGCTGTGCATCAGAACTGAATAGTGTCATATCCTTTTGGATAGCTCTCCTATGTAATTTTAGTTTCATGAAGTAATTCTCTTCGCTGA
>WEIV01011558.1:12477-30829 GCA_013390005.1 Calyptomena viridis | reverse complement strand
GCCATGGGCGGCGCCAAGCTGCGACTGCTGTGCGCCGCGGTGGCACTGCTGTGTGCGGCACCGCCGGGGCATCCCGGCGCGGCGCTGCCCACGGGAGAGGGGGACGGGTACGGGGTGAAGCTGTGCGGCCGGGAGTTCATCCGCGCCGTCATCTTCACCTGTGGNTCGCTCCCGAGGGAGAGCCTGTGAGGAGAAATGGGGAGAATGGGAGGGAGTGGGGAAGGGCGAGAGGCTCGCGGTGCCTCTCGCTCCTCCCTCCCTGAGCTGCGAAGGAGCGTCTTCTTCTCTTTCCCTCTCGATCTCGGTCGGCATTTTCCGTGACTTCTGGAAGGACACCCTCAAATTCAGAGGAAAAGGCAAGGCAGGCGTCGGGGCGTTATTAGCCGCGGTAACCCGCAGGGTTTTTGGTCAGTTCGGAAATACCGCACTTTTGCACAGGGCTGTTTGCGACCAAGTTGCTTCTACTTTAAAATCCCAAATGTCATGCTTCTCCCCGCTCTTTGCCATGCAGGGAGGGCTGATGCGCCCTAGGGAGCGGTGGGGAATGTCTCCCACTATGGCTTCTCTCCTTTCCCAAAGTTCGGTAACTCCTCGGCCGGGGACGGGGGCGCGACTCGGGTTTCCCTCCCTGCCGGGAGTTCTGACACGGTGCTCCCCGGCAGAGATCCCGGAATGTGCGAACTGCCATGGATGTGGAATCGGGCAGGATTTTATCACTCGATTGTGCTACTCTGCACCAGAGTTCCACGGTGGAGGATGTGGGACTCTGTGATGCTTCAGATTACAATTTAGACAGCAAGAACTGCTTTAGGGCTCTGTGATGAAGTAATTAATGGGGAAAATAGTCCTCGGAGTTTTACCGTCGCATGTCCCAAGCCCAATATATTAAGAAAGTGTAAGCAGATGTCTTGTGGGCTATGTTGTCAAACTGCAGTAAAGTGACAGTGGTTTTAAGTGGTGAGTCTCATTGGTGTCGGTATTTTGGATCAAGAAAATAACATTTTTAAATAAGGACGGAATTTGGAGTTATAGCTAAAACGTGCAATGGAAAAGACTACTTTTTTTCTGATTAAACATACCATTAATAAAATAAGCTAAGACCTCAGGGAGCTAATTAAACCAGTATTCTGTGTTTTCTAAGCGTATTTTGCTTTTGTTTGTTCGTTTGGGTTTTTGGTGTTTTTTTTGTTGGTTGGTTGGTGTTTTTTTCCCCTCCCGGACAGGTTGACTGACAAGACAAGTTACCTTTGTAATTACAACAAATTGTTTATGTACAGCCTCTGCGGAGATTGTGTTCTTTCCCAGGAAACTTTGTTTTCCTTTTTATTAATGGCATCTTCTGAGAACAACAGTCACTAAGGAGACCCCACTGTGCCTCATGGTGTCTAACTATCATCTTCCACACCCCAAAAGACTACTAAAGAGCAGTCACTGTCTAATTAGTAAAATAGTTACAGCCACTTTTTTTTTTTTACATACTCAGGCAGCTATTCTATCTGAAACTTATCTTCTATATACTAATTAGCCATATTAAAGTAAATATAACATTCATTGGATGTTCTCATGTTCTTTCAGCTTCCTGAATCAACAACCCTCATATTAACAGTATTAAGACCACAAGACTTATTTTGGATTCTTTTAAATTAAGGATTGAAGAAACTGCTTTTCTTCACATTAGCTGAAGTAAGCAATGCCACTTCTCTTGCAGAAGTAACACGAAGTGAAATAGGATGAGGTGAAAGCAAGTAGAGCTGGATTTTTGAGAATACTTTAGTCAGTAAGATGAAGTATCTCTTAAGTAAATTCTGTAAGCCCCTGATATGGCTTGAGAAATGAAAGAAACGAGTGAAAAGTATCAGCTGAAAATAGCTATAGTAAAATACAATTTGTAAGGAGCAGTTTACATGTGATCTTTGCTTATTTAGTCCTTTCTACATTTGTTCTTCACATGATGCTAGCTTGTGTGATTGTGTACAGGAGAGGAGCAGTCTACTCTAATTCATGTGCCACATGATATAGCTCTGTGGAGTTTCTGGATACATGTCTCTTCAATAAAATTTTGTTTCTGTGTAAAAATTGAGACTTCTCTGTCAGTAACACTGCAACTGTGATAAAATGCCTTTACTTCAGTCACAGTTGTAGCTGTGTTCTCTTCATGTCTAACAGGCTTTAGAACATGGATTCCACTAAAAGTAAGCTCTAAGTAAATCATGGCGTGGAGACTCTGAAGTACTAAGAGTCCTGCCAGATAACAGTGCTTCACTTGTTACTAACTGAATGGGTTTTATTGCTATTGCTTAGAGCTGTGTGCTCCTTTTGATGCTCCTGCAGTCTGAACTCAAAAATGTCTTCTCTTTAAACAGGTCCTGTGCAAACAGCAAGTAACAAACTACCGGGAAACTTCAATCTGCAATCAACTTTGGATCCTGAAGTGGAACAGCTGCAGAGAAGCAGCCCAGTTCTGGGATGGGAGACATTTAAGGACTTGTATAGTTTAAATTACTATAATGAATATGATCCCTTGGCAGACAACTTCAAAGACCTTGTTCGCCAGGTAGAGGAAGCTGTTCAGAAGGACAGGGGAGGGACAGGAAATGCAAATCCTGTGGAATCAAGCAGTTATATTCGGGCCAGGTATCCGAGAAGAAAACGGGAGTCTCTGGGTTTGGCAGGAATGTGTTGCAAATGGGGCTGTACAAAAGCTGAAATTAGTACTATATGCAGAGTTTAAAATCCTCTCTGCAGTTATGCATGAAATCAATGTTAGTTGCAGTGCTACTTGATTGAATACTGTATGGAGGAAGAAAACTCTCACTGTATTTTATCTTGTCTGTATGTGCCAGTTAATATTGCTGGTTTTCTTTTAAAAAACCACAAGAAACAAAACACAAGTGTAATTGCAATGACTTTGTTTTGCTGCAGTAACTTCTAATCTGTATTTTTTACTAAGTCTTTGCATTTTAATGTTGAGCCTTTACACTTATATTACAAATGTATTATACCTTTGTAACACTTTAGGAAGAACTTCAATATTTCATTAAAATGTAATTATACTAAGTGTTATGGCATTACTCTTCTTCTGTCAACAGAACGGCTTGTGTTGTAGAATGGCTTGTGTTGTAAAGGATCTTAAAGACCATCTAGTTCCACCCCTATGCCATGGACAGGGACACCTTCCAGTAGATCAGGACGCTCACTCCCCCATCTAGCCTGGTCTTGAACACTGCTAGAGATGGAGCATCTACAACTTCTCTGGGCAACCTGTTCCACTGTCTCACAACCTTCACATGGAAGAATTTCTTCCATGTGTCTAACATAAATTTCTCCTCTTTCAGCTTGAACCTATTACTCCTACTCCTGTCACTATGTTTATAATGAAAAGTCCCTCTCCAGCTTCCTTGTTAACGTTCAACAATATTCTTGAAATAGGATTCATGGTGTAAAGTTGTGCAGAAAGAATATTTTGCTACTTGAAAGCCCACTTGACACTGACACACCTTGACAATTATTTTGACCACACTTTCCATGTCTGTGTAATTGCTGAATTGTTCTTACATAATATTGTCTTTCTAGAAACTTTACCACAACACAACACTTGGAGCATGAATATTTCTTTATATTCATGAATGGGCTTAAATAGTTAAGAGTATTATCCTTCCTTGTTTACTTTTCCATTTTTTCCCTACTACTGCTGAGTGAGAGTGTTGGATGTGTGTCAAGTATCTTACTGTACAGACACTCAGACATTTTTCTGTGTGTTCTTACAGTATACTGGTCTACACTAATTCAGATGTATTTCTAAGTTGCAAATTGCTACTGTGTTTATGAGTAGCTAATTCCATCTTTGTAGTTCCTCATCCTTTTGCCTGCTTGTCTGTTTTTCTCAGCTGTAACAACTTCTATTTCTAGCTATATTGTTCACAACACGAGGTTTTTTGTTTTTCTGACCTCTGTGATGCTCATCGTAACTTGTCTTTGTAGCAGTAGTTGACTCAGAGAATGCTTCATGTCTTAGACTGTGTGGTGGTTGCCTTTGGCTTTGTTCAAGTTGTCTTTTGACAGGTGTTCCTTGATTGGACTACTGCTTCCTGCAATTATTGCATCACTTCTTTATTCCTTTTCTGAGGATATTATTGTTATTGCAGCAATTAGCCTCTATCACTCCTTTTTATTTTTTGAAGACATCAGTTTTATTCAGTAGAGAGTGGGCAGAATAGATGCTATGGATGCTGTTATCTTCCAGATGAAAAGCACCATGTCTTCTGTCACTGTAACAATATTCATGAAGAAATTATTTGTCTTCGTAAACTCCATCGTTGTATTGATGGTAAGATGCTTTTTGCCATTCTGAGTGGCAAATGTAACTGAAATTCTACTATAGTTTTAGGAGTTTTTTGCAACAAGTTAGCTAAACATCTCTAGCTTGGCTTCTGCCAACTTCACCTCACAGATAATTTTGAAGGCTCCTAGTTTAGATTAGGATTTCCTAGAAGAATACAGGAGGAGTTTGAGGGTAAGTATTTCTTATTTTTGAGCAGGACCAAGGGCTTCTGGAGTTAATATTTCTTGGAAGTAAAGCAAAGAATAAGAGGTACATAGAAACACTAAGAAAAGGCACAATGTGAAAATGTCATGCTTGATGAAACTGGAAATTAGACTCCATACATTGTTTTGCTAGAAAGCTGTCTCCCAAGGTTTCAGAAAGGAATATTGGGAAAGGCAAATGTGTTGATAGCAGGCTTCAGTGAAACAAAGAGGTAGTTAAAACTTAAATTTTTGACCTTAAGTCTTGAATGGAGCAGTCTGAAGTTTAATTTGCTAGGTCAGATGTAATCCATAAACAGTTTTTAAGTCGAAATCAGTGTTTGAGAGGAACTGTTTCAGCCTAAAATGGGATTATGAATAGAAAAATCAGTCTTTATCTGAGATACACAGGCATTTTTTTTTGAGGTATGAGTCAACGCAGAGAAACGATGAAATTTGTGTTTTCAGCCAGTTTCTTAATAGGCATCACCATAGCCTGAACACCTTTAGCAGGTCAGCCGTGGCACAGGCAGATGGCACAGACAGGAATTAAGTTTGTATTTTAGAATAAGGAAGTATTTGTGTATGTATTACAATGTCTAATAGGTTTTCTTTGTTTTAAAGCAGGTTGCGTTTTCAAAGACCAAAGATTTTCTGTGATGCCAGGCTCTAGTTTATAATGGTTTATTTGCAAAGTAACCAAAGGTGACAATTATGTGTCACTTGATTGCAATAGGTCTAGAGGGTGCCATCTGCTTATGGCTCACATGACTCAGTATTCAAAGACAATTTTTCAAGCCTTTTATGTAAAATGAGGTGTCTGACTGCTAGGTAGAAGAAGCAAACATGCTTTGGAGTAGACAGCTCAAAACGTAAAATAATGACTGAGTTGGGTATTGATCCACGTAGCAGACTGAAAGGACATTGTCTCAGCTGAAAGCACCTTGGGAGGTGTTGCTATATCTATCCAGAAGCATAAACATGAGCGCAGCAGTTCAAGGCATCACACTGTGCTTACCATCACAACTGTTCAGAAATGTACAGTTTTTATAAGGAAAAAATTGAAATTTTCCCCCCAGTTCTTTCACAGAGAAATTAGGTATTGAGAAAAGCATTGTTTTAGTAACTCACTGCTTACAGAAATTGCTTAAAGTTGTAAATTAAAGTTGACACAATTAAGAAATTGCTTAAATTGTTGTAGTCTTAATAGACAGGAAGCACCCAGTTTCTGGGTAATCTATCAAGATGTGTGACCCATCGTCTGAACAACTATGTTGGTTTCATGAATAAAAAATGGTATACCAGCGCATTTCCATACTAGCAGTGACATTTATGTGTGCATGAGTGTATTCTGGGTGCTTGGGGGAATTTTTTTCACTGTGGGTGTATTTGTAGTGTGTATTTGTGGGTGTATGTGTAATGTAAAAGAGGGTCCTTTCATGCCACCCCACACAGAATGATTTCTGTCATTGCACAGCTTTTATGCACCTTGGGAACAAATGTCTAAGCTGTTGGCTCCTTTCCTTGGATTTTAGTTCCAACAGACATATTTCATTGTTAGATTGTTTTGTGACACCTGCTTTGTGGTCAGGTCTTATATTAGGTCAGTCAGATATCCGATACTGAACTGTAACAGTGTGCTTGTCCAATACTGTTTTCTGACCTACAATCTCTAGAGAACCAGCATTAATGGGAAGGAAAGTAAATTCTCTAGTCTGTGCATCAGTCTCTTTTTCTTTGCCTAAGGCTATCTGCTACCTACATTTTTTGTGGAAGTTTCCTACATTTGATTTGCATTGCTAAATGTTCCTCAACTGCAGCCTGCTTTCACATTTTAACCTTAGAGCGTGTAAAGCCAGGTGTATCCCCATGATTTTTCAAGACCACATCATTGTTCATACAGTTCAGTGATGTAGTGTATCTCTCACATACAGAAACTCAGATGAGAACCAAAGCCTGGCTGCCAACCTTTGTGCTTTGAAAAATTCTGGGTACTGCCCTTCAAAGTAGGCCAGCCAAAAAGTCCTGAGACAGGTATGATGCTTTGCCGTGTCTGGGTTGCCTTCTCTGGATTGTAGTGTTTCACCTAAGAGCCTGCAGGTCCTTCCAATTTCCATGAGATCTCAGCCAGCAAGTGATGCATCCCTTCTGGCACTGAGGAATGCCTTGTCAGGAGTTGTTTTGTCCAACAAACTGAAAGCGAAGTGCTGCAAAATCACACTTCCTGCCTCTCAACCATAATGGAATCACCATAATTTCAACTCTGCTGGTATCATTCCTCATCGGCTTATTTATTGAAGTTGTTTCCTGTGTCAGGAACCTGATGTAGTTTGACCATATGCTTCTGGCACTGAAGAAATCATTGAGCTCAGCAGCAAGTGGTCTTGACACCAAAGGCCACAATTGAAGTATTTCTCTCTCTCTGTAGTTTTGTGTCTTTTTGTCCTTGTGCCAAGAGAGTAAATCTAAAGTGTTTCTCATGCAGCATTGCAGTGTGATCATATGCTTTTTTCTCCTGACCTTTCTTCATTTGAGATCATGGCACTGGGTTGGGAGCTCCCATGTAGTGCCATGCTGACCCCAGCAGTTTAGTGCCCTCTGTTCAGAGCTTCTGGGAGGTAGAGCCTTTAATAGGCAGGTCAAAATTCCTGTCCTGCTGCAATGTGGTCTGTTGGCCTTAGAGCCTTTTGATAACATTAGTAAGTGGCTCGTGCATTCTACAATGGACTGAAGACAGCTAGGACACCTTCATGGTTTAAGGGATATTAAGATTTATCCCACAGATCCTTCCAGCCCTGATCAACATCATAGGCCAAGTTGCTTGAACAGCAAGGCAACTTTTAGAACCCCCTATGGTTTGTAGCAGTATTGCTGCACTTCCATTGCAGAGCAAAGTCTGGTTCTTTTCACACCTTGTCAGATTTCTTGCATTCCCAACATTCATCTTAAGTCTCTCAGCACTAGTTCTTTTGAGTCTTTTCCATTCTCATTGAGTGCTGCATGAGGGAGTGAACTATGTTTGTGTATGTCTGTGTGTGTGTGCATCTAAATGGGAAGGCTCAGAAACTGAACAGGCCATGGAAGAAGAAGGCATAGTCCTCTGTATAGTTCCAGCTGTCCAGCAACCAAACAGACCTTGTTTGCCAGACGTGAGTAATTTAGTTTAACTTTTAACCTCCATTTAGTTTTTATAGACTTATCCACCTAATGGAATAGAAGCCTGTCCCCTCGGCTCCTTGTCTGCATTGACTCTTAATGCTGTGGAATGCAGGTATCTTCAAAGAGACACAGTCATCTTGGAGAGCACTTTTTATTTATTGGAACCTCATCCTTTAATGTCTACATGTCCTCTTTTCAAGGACTTTCATGGTATGCTGCAATTCCTAGCAGTCTTTCCAAAATTTATATGGGGAAGCACACCTTCCAAGTTCTTGCTGTCCCCCTCAGATCTCCTTTTGTCAGACCCTTAGTAATTACAGTTTTGTCAATCCACCTGCAAGTACACACAAGCTTTTTCTCTTATTGTGTCTCCAGGCTTGTCCAAAACTTTCGTCAGGCAACAGCATCTATCTCAAAATTTGTCAGTGAGCTAGGTTTGATTTTGTAGAGTTCCAGGCCACATAAAAAGGCCATATTGAAAGATAAAAATCATTATTGATCAGTAGACAGTCTATTAAAAAATAGATTCTAGTGATGATCAGAGCTGTGAACCTATTCTTAACTCAAGCCTTGTTAAATCACAGTGACTTTTCATTTTCAAAATGAAAAGCACTGGTCCATCTCAAGGTATAATCCTTTTCCATGGCAATGTGTGTAAGAACTGTTACCTGTGTGCATTCCCAACTTGGCTTAACTATTGTCTTCTTCAGCCCTGCAGCATCTAGTTGTTGAGGAATACATTCAGTGCAGGTAGCTCTGTGTCCAGCTGCAGAGTGAGCTGCAAATTGAGCTCTGAGCGGTGGCAGCCCAAGACAAGAGATGTGAACTGATACTGATCTTTTGCCTAACAAAGGACACAGGGACTCGTGGCACCAGCCAGGTGACTGAACACTCAGACACAGCAGGAGCCAAGGTCTCAGCTGGAAGAGCAAGACATTCCTGTGCACGTATGAGGGTATAGAACTCCAAGGATTCCTTTGTTCAGGGTTCCTCCTTAGAGACATAAGCTTGGGCTTTTTCTATTACTGCACCATGAAAAAATTGCACTAAGGATCAAGATGTCCAAGACTCTGCTATGGGAAACCTGGGGTCAAACTCTTAAGGAAACCTGGTCTGACTGGGTGAGAGCGGGGTATGTAGGGAGTGAAGTGAGGCACACATAAGTTCATTGGATCTGCCCGCTGCAAAGGGGCTTTCATCCCACCAGTGAAAATCTTGGGTGGTGGGAGTGTGACTGCAGCAGTACCTCCTGAATGGTCAGACATAATACTATCTTGGATTTTATCTTGGAGTCCAAATTTAACCATAAGCTCAGATTGTGGCTAGACTAATTTACTTGACCTGAACAGGTAATTGGAAGATCTAAAATAAATCCCCATTACAGTCTCCTGCTATCAATGAAGAGGTCATCAAGGAGTAAGGCTATTCACTGCAGTATATGGGGAGAGGATGAGAGACAACAGTGATAAAGCGAAACCTCAGAGGCTCAGGTGGGAGATAAAAAAGAAGCCTTTAGCTCATGAGGACAGTGTGGCATCAGGGCCAGGATCCAGGGAATTTGTGCTGCTTGAGGAATTTTCAGGCCCTCAAAGAGCCTGGTCTGACCATGCAGCTGAGCCTGCTGTGGGCAGGGTGTGGGACAGGAGCCTCGCTGGGGTCATGCGAATCTGCATTCCCCTGAGAATCCCCCTGCAGGAGTGCAGACCAGGATAAAACCAAGGAGCCACATACAAACAGCGACTAGTATAAAGACTATATCTATATCTATATCTAGATATATCTATATCTATATCATATAGATATCTTCCATATCTATATGGAAGGAAGTACTTTCCTGATGTGGTATTGAGAGCAGTAAGCTGACACATCTTAGTTATTATATATAAATATTTATTAATTATGTACTATTGTTCATTATATACTAGCAGATAACTAGCATATATNCTTTCCTGTCCTCTGGCATTAGTGTGTATATATATATATATATATATATATACACACTAATGCCAGAGGACAGGAAAGAAGAATGGCTCAGTGTCTTAAATCACATTCAAAATCATGTCTTAATTGGCATGATAGAGATTTGGTCAGATAGTTCAAACAGGCAAGTACAGTCTATTCAGGAAAGATAGCCAGGACTAAAAGGCTATTTCAAGGATGTTTATTCTTGGGGAATAGTCTAGAAGGGCTTTTGGAAGCTAGAGTGACTAAATATTTCTCAGTAAAAGCAATATTGCTGCTATGTGGGACTACAGTAGGTTGTAAATAATGTTAATGAATATGAGTCTTTCTCCGGGTGATCAAAGGACTTATCGAAAGCATAAAAACTTCATAGTAATGGGAAATTTCAATTACAATTTTGATGAGAAAGTGATATAGAAGGACACAAACTACCCAGAATATTCTGAAAAGGGGTTGAAGCACTGCAGAAGATGGACAAAACAGCTGGAGGGGAATATACTATTTAATTACAACCATTACAATAGATACGGCTGAGAATGTGGACACAGTGCAAATCATAAGAAAAAAATGAACAACATATGTTTTAAGTTTAAAAAAATAAAGGAGTATTATAAAACATAACAACATAGAGAATTAAAAGAAGTATCTAATACCTCTCCCAATTCCCCTGGTGTTTACTAAGTGCAATCAACTAGCACAACTGCACTAATGATCTAGGGCAGAGAATGGAGACTAGGCTAATGTTGTGCGTAAGTGGAATGCATCTCACTCAAGAGAAAGAAGCGACAAGTTTTACTGAGGTAAAATAATAATTTGACAGAGTTCAATAAATTCAATGGAATTTAACGAATTTTAACAGAAGTTTGACAAGGTTCCATAAGTTCGATTGTGAGGTTCACTTTGTTTGTTTTTGCACAAAGGAAACAAAGGAAAATTGAGTTAGAATTCAGAAATATTCACAGAAAAAGGAGATGCAAAGAGCAGGGAAGACCCTGTCACTGAGTCACAAGATTCAGAGAGGACCCCCTTACTTTCTAGACTCCTTGTGAAGCCTAGGTGCAGCTAGGTCCAATCTTAGTCTCAGACTTCGACAACGGTTCATGTCTAAAGGAATTATCTATACAATGTTTGTAATAACATTGAGCAGCTACAAGGATTAGTAATGTTTCATTAATTTTAATTCAGCACACTATCAGTTGCTTACCAAGGATTTGTCACAAATTAGTGATCTTCTGCCTTGGGCATGTCAGGATCTGTTTCAGGTAAGGAGTCTGAAATCCCAAGAGGTGTCCCTGCTGAAGAGGAGAGTTACCTGTTGCACCAGCTGCAGTTCAGACAGAGAGCTCCAACTGGGTCCACCCTGATGGTGACATCTACAGAGTGAAGTAGTTGGCTGCTACTCAATAGTATAGAAAAGATAGATTGTCATTCTAGCCTATGGTACCCTGTTTCCTGTGTCGGCATTTTTCATTTTGGGGTTTTGAAATCACCATCTGAAATATTTCCCAGATTCACCTTGACTCCCTTTTATGAGAGCCAGGGCTTGTTAAGCTAGGTGTTCACATCACCCAGGCTGAGACTGCAGAATTGTCAGTAGTCACCTGTGGGAATTCAAAGAGGAAAGAGAGCTTTCCAGTGGAAGGAAAAAATACATAAACTGTTTAAGAGCAGAGAGAGAATTATAAATCAGTATTTCAGTCTGACTGTAATTCAGGGAGCAAAAGGAAATGTAGCAAAATGCCAAATGAACAACATGAGTACTTAGAAGACAATGCAAAGTCACCAACATGGATTAACAAAAAAAATCAAATCTTGTGGTTAGATGTTATGTATCTTGGCATCAAAACTGACAATCCTCATAATTAAACCAGGGGAACACAAACTGAACTAAACTATTAAAAAGGTAGTTTTGTCAGACCCTCTTAGTATGGTGTTTATGCCATTTAACAAAGCTGTAGTTTCAAGGAGCAGAAACAGACCAAACTGAGTGTAGAACATACTCTCTTTGATATAGTACTATTGAACACTTTCATTAATTGCTTGCATGAAGGAAGAGAGACAATGAAGAGCCAGAAAGAACTGGAGAACAGATGCAGATGGTATTGAGGGGGAAGGGATTGGAATTACATTGGAAAAGTTAAGATTGGTCTTCAGAAATTAGGGAAATTATTTCCTATGTTTAGGAATAATCAAAATGATTTGCTATCAAACTGTCCCTTTAAATAGCAGTATCTTTGGCTAAGTGAATGGAGGGATCCATGTCGTTGTGTCAGGTGCTCTTCTGATGAAGGCTGAGGTCAAGCTTGGGTTCAACCTTAAATTTTACTCAGTCTTTTCAGAGGTCCATTTAGAGCTAAGAACCTTCCTGTGTTTCTATGTAAGTGCCACACTTCTCATGCAAAAATGACTGACTAGATATTAAGTTTGGTTTACCTTTTTTAATTGATAGATTGGTATTTTTGAGGAGAAGCCAGTTCTAATAGTGACCTGACTCAAAGTTTTAATGACACAGCTAGAAAAGTCCATTGACCTGATTAGAGTTCAACCAGTTGTAGCTCAGGCAACACATCAGCATTGACATTTAATAGCTGCTTTTTTCAACTGCTCTTGATGTGATTGTTTAGCTTGTTGTTTCATTGTTCATGTTAGTTCAACTCAATAATACACTCATGAATGTTAATTGGAGTTCTTGTTGGGGGGAAGTTACTGCAATTTTAAGTGAATTGCAATACTCTTGAGCTAGATACTCAGATAATTTTAACTAATTTAAATATTTGATTGGCTAATATTAAATTTCTTAATGAAGTTTCCTAAAAGTTATGTAAAGGCTAAAGTTAAAATGAGTTGTCTAGGTTCAGTAAAAGAGTAGACAAGATTATAGTGGCCAAACAAAGTAATTAATATACTTTTGTAAAGGATAATAAAAAGTGTTTTTATAAATACGTTAATAGCAAAAGGAGAGGCAAGGAAAACCTCCACTCCTTATTGGATGTGGTGGGGAATATAGTTACCAAAGAGGAAAAGGCTGAGGTACTTACCACCTTCTTTTCTTCTTTTCAACAGGTGTCCTCAGGACAACTGGCCTCCTGAACTAGTAGATGGGGTCAGGGAGCAGTGTAACACTCCTGTTATCCAGGAGGAAGCAGTTAGAGACCTGCTGAGGCTCTTAGAGCCTCACAAGTCCATGGGACAGATGGGAGCCATCCTAGGGTGATGAGAGAGCTGGCAGATGAGCTCATGAAGCCACTCTCCATAATTTATCATCAGTCCTGGCTCACTGGGGAGGTCCCAGATGACTGGAAGTTGCCCAGTGTAATGACCATCCACAAGAAGGACCGGAAGGAGGATCCAGCAAATTACAGGCCTGTCAGCCTGACCTCTGTGCCAGGGAAGATTATGGAACAGATCGTCTTGGGTGCAATCACATAGCACCTACAGGATGGCCAAGGGATCAGACCCAGACAGCATGGATTTAGGAGGGGTAGGTCCTGCCTGACTGACCTGATCTCCTTCTATGACCAGGTAACTTGTCTGGTGGATGAGGGGAAGGCTGTGGATGTTGTCTACCTGGACTTCAGCAAAGCCTTTGACACCGTCCCACACAGCATACTCCTGGAAAAGCTGGTAGCCCACGGCTTGGACAGGTGCACTCCTGGGTGGGTTAGGAACTGGCTGGATGTCCAAGCCCAGAGAATGGTGTTGAATGGAGTTGTATCCAATTAGCAGCCAGTTGCTAGTGGTGTCCCCCAAGGATCAGTGTTGGGCCCAGTCCTGTTTATTATCTTTACTGATGATCTGGACGAGGGGATTGAGTTCCCCATCAGCAAACCTGCAGATGACACCAAGTTGGGGGGTCTGAGTGTCAGATCTGCTGGAGGGTAGGAGGGCTCTGCAGAGGGATGTGGACAAGCTGGATAGATGGGCTGAATCCAACAGCATAAGGTTCAACAAGACAAAGTTCTGGGTCCTGCATTTTGGTCACAACAACCACCTGCAGCACTATAGGCTGAGGACAGAGAGGCTGGACAGCAGCCAGGCAGAAAGGGACCTGGGGGTACTGACCGACAGGAAACTAAACATGAGCCAGCAGTGTGCCCAGGTGGCCAAGGCCAGTGGCATCCTGGCCTGTGTCAGGAATAGTGTGGCCAGCAGGACTAGGGAAGCGATTCTTCCCCTGTGCTCAGCACTGGTTAGATCTCACCTTGGGTACTGTATCCAGGTCTGGGCCCCTCAGTTTAGGAAGGATGTTGAGGTGCTGGAATGTGTCCAGAGAAGGGCAACAAGGATGGTGAAGGGGCTGGAGCACAAGTCCTGCAAACAGACGCTAAAGGAACAGGAATTGTTTAGCCTGGCGGAGGCTCAGGGGACATCTTATCACTCTCTACAACTCCCTGAAAGAAGGTTGTAACCAGGTAGAGGTCAGTTTCTTCTCCTAGGAAACAAGCAGCCAAACTAGCGCAGGGGAGGTTCAGGTTAGACGTCAGGAGGAAGTCCTTTACAGAGGGAGTGATTGGACATTGGAATGGGCTTCCCAGGGAAGTGGTGGAGTCACCGTTCCTGGAGGTATTTAAGAAAAGACCAGATGTGCCACTGCATGGTCTACAGGGTAGTATTAAGTCAAAGGTTGGACTTGATGATCTCAGAGGTCTTTTCCAACATAGCTGATTCTGTGTGATTCTGTGTGTGATTCTATTTCTATTACATTCGTAGGACTTTTTTTTCTTTTTAAGAAATCGGTAATACGATTGCAGCTATATTACAGAGTGAAACAAAATGTTAATTTTCTTTCACTATGCACCGTTCAATCACACGCAACCCAGCTAAAATTGATTGTATACCTAAAATATTTCTACTGAACATACTTTGAACTTAAACAGGATTTTTTGCTATCCTTGTTTAGATAGTCTGGTTATGTCAGTTCTTATACAACTTATTTTTTCTCCTGGCATATTTAATCCAGCTTTTGCTTCCCCCACATTTCCAGCTCTTCTGAGAGTCTTTTAAAGTAGTAGGTATATTTATTTAAGGTATCTGACATAATTACATTCTTATTATTGTCCATTATTGCAAAGAAACAAATTATTTGAGATCTCTTATCTATGTAATCAATGCTAATGATCTGCTCCCCTCCTGTCTCAAAGCAAGGCTTCACCCTGGCCAGCAGAGTCACAGTCCTGGTTGGGCTGCTCCAAATCTTTGTACCAACCAACAGTGGGAGATGCTGACTGATCAGCTCCAGAGCCACAGGTCCCCAGGGGCCCAAGAGTCCAAACACAGGAGGCTAAAGTTCCTCTAAGGCTGTACCCTTCACCTACATTATATTGTTCCTGTAACAGCATGGTTGCCCAGATGTTTGCAACATGGGATGTCCCAAAAGCCTTTGTAAAGAAACCATGGTATATCCATATCATCTTCCTTGTGACATTGGAGTTATACACCTTACAGCAAAGTAATAAAACCTTTCTTAGTCCTGAGGAATGAAGTGCATATCTAATGCCTTGCCAATGTGCAAGTATTCTTTATTGAGATCTTCTCCACAGATTTGAAATTTAAGTGGCATCTCATAAAGACCTTCTTGTACTGGATACCATTATGCATTCCATTTATTATTGAATTCTTCTGAAAAGAATGCTAGTCAAAAGTATGGATGCAAAAAGTAGGGAAGTTTGATTCCACCTATCCAGTCATCAAACTGTGTGTTCATGTTCGACCATACTACCTCACTCTTGCAGTTCAGGGTTAGAAACCTATATACGTTCTCTATAGCTCCTGCTGTTGTTCCCTAGCAATTGAAATTCAGCTCAATTAATACATCTTTTTTAATGACAGCATTTAAAAAATGAGTTATCTATGCCACCTATGACAATCTTCAGCACAGCCATGGTGCAAGAAGATGCATGCCAAAAAGGTGAGCCCAGGGCTCATAAAGGCCTCATGGAAAGGTCCCCTACTCAATGCCCTTGCAAATGCTTGGCTGTCACACAGCTGCTTAGAGACTCAGGGATTCCTCCCCCTGACCCCACTCTTACACCTCCAGTTGTGTCTGACAGAGCAAGTAAGCCTTGCTTCCAGAGCTCCAGACTATATGTACCTTGAGATCTGCGCACGCATTGATCCAACAGCAACAACTGCAAACAAGAATTACCAGGCACGCTCTCGTTCCAAAATTCCCTTGGAGCATAAAATAACATCTTCAGGTAATTTTTTGCTCTGAGAATGAGATGCCTTTTATGTGTGGGAAAGAGTAACTGAATTAGCTTAGTTGTTACTTCTATCACAGTAGAGTAGCTTAAGTATATGTCTGCATGCTTGTATTTGTGTGTTTATTTTCCATTTCACCATTGTATTTCTCAAAATTTAACAAGAACATTCAACACTGTTCAAGGAAAGTGGTGGTAATTTTCAAGTAAAGTGGTGGTAATTTTCATGTAAAGTTACAGGAAAGTCACATGGAAAGATGACAAAGTAATGCAAATCAAGACATTAGAATTTCTAACAAACTCTTAAGAACCGTAGCCTCATAATAGGCAATGTTAGCCACCTCTGCCATACAGACTTGCATCACTCTAAATACTGAGAACAAAAGGAAGTGCTTCTTCATCCCAAGTTAATTAGCTTAATGAAAATTTAAAAAAAAAAAAATTAACCCCCCCTAGTCTTATTGTTTAGGGAACACCCAATATACCACCTTTACTTGGGTACATCTAAGTTTCTTCCAAAAGATAAACACTTCATATGGTTATTCTAGGAAGGTCACAAAGTTGTATGTGCTGTGTTCTACCTCGTTAAACAGATTGGTCACTGCAGTGACTTAAACACCAGTAATTTTAGGTATTGTATAAAAGAAAATGCTGGTAGGCCTCTGCCATTCATTGAATTTAGTTATTTTATTTGCACTATCCAAACTCAAAAGAAATACACAGTTAAGTTTTAGGTATCGATACAGAGTTTTCTAAAAAATATCCCTTTCATATTCTCTTCAATAAACCACGTGTTCAAATGTTTGCAGTTCAACCATAAGTAGCAGGTGTCTTCTCCCCACCACCTCTCCATCACCAAGGGACTTTTTCTACTTTAATATAAAGTACTGTAAACCTCTTATTCAAAAAGAAAAATCCAGAAGAAAACTTCTTAACCAAACACCTTTTCAAAATTATTGTCTGGCATGGCACAACATTAAGCAGTTTCTTTTGGTATAGTAATTCTTGTAATTTTTTCAGTCAGGTTAGGTCTCTGTGAGTATTTTAGATTTAAGGCAGACAACACATAGTTTAGAAATACATTAGCACATATTTGTCCTGGTATGGCATTTTCAGTAGACACTGGTTTTTCATAATTCATTGTGCATTTCACATTTCAGAAAGCTCCTTCAGTGCTGAACTTCAGCCTTTTTCCTTTAGTCTTCTTGTTCTTCTACACCTCTACTTTTCTCTCAGAACTCTATCCTCTGGGTGTTTGTGACCCTACATTCCTGAAAAGTTTGTTTTCTTTACACAAGAGTTACATTTCTTCATACAGTAACATCTTTTCCAATACATTTCAAGGCAACATCTCAACTAAATGCAACAATTAAAAACATAATTTTGGGAAAAAACATTGTTTTTACATATATTTTTACAGTTATATTCATCTATACATTCAGTTACAATTCACTCAACTATGGAAGCTTTTAACCAATACTAGGACTTGACAAGAAGGTAGGTTTCCCGAAAATTCATTCCGCCTCTGGCTTACTACATGACTGTTGTGAGTTTGTTGAACATGGTGTGGAATATATTTAAAAATTAATTTTGAAACTTAACATATTTATAGTGATAGACAACAGACCAATATTATAATACACAATACTCAATTGCAGAAATTCCTTAAAATATATTGTGCACTTATAAAAAAATTCTTTCACTTCAAATGCAAGTGCAAAGCAGTAGTTAATATTTTAATTCTACACTGTAGTAGCAGTTATGTATACACATACCAGCATTTTTTCTACTAAAAACAAACAAAAACCCTCCACAACAAAGAAATGAAAAAACACTAGCATTTTGTGTAGCATAATGATTACACTAAAGTATGACAAATGCTTTAGACACAAACTGAAGAAAGTTTCTAAAACATATAACTTAATCTGTTAATACAAGTGCTATGTAAAAATATATTACCAATGTTACTGTAGATCTGAGAGCTTTTAAAATACAGTGTTTTTTGATTGGGTTTTTGTTTGTTTTTTTTTTCTTAATTACACAATTGGCAGTAGCAAATTCAGCAAAACCACTACATTAACATCCTCGAGAGCTTTTTGAGAAAACCATTGGGTCTGCTCAGGGACCTAAATATCAACACTGCACATGACCATACATCTCTTGAGAGTCCCAAGCACTACTTGGTCCTACCTGCCCAGCTAAGAACACTCATCCCAAATGATCAAGAACTCTGCACAGGCCTCTGGAAGTTACAAAAGACAATACATTCCTGACCAACAGCACAATATTATACTGCAGTGTAAAGACACAGCTTTCTCTAAAAATGATATAGTATTAAAGTAAACAAAAAAAATTCCACAAGACATTTAAAAATTATCTTGGAGTTCAACACTACATTTATGCAATCAGTCATACTGCAGCTGAACAAGTAAAAGACCTTTTTATTCACTTGAAAAAACAGCAGACTGGAAGATTTCTTCATTGCATTACACAAACTTCCCTGAGAT
>WEIV01011558.1:874-12447 GCA_013390005.1 Calyptomena viridis | reverse complement strand
CTGAGATTTTTACATGAATTACATTTAGTCTACTATATATTGGAAACCAGTTAGCTACTGAGTGTCATACACTGCAAATTTTACATATTTCCTGCATATGTTATCCAGCTAAAATGCTGTTTCAATGCTTTAAAGCTTTATCTCCCTTAGTTACAAAAAACATGTACACACAACAGACTACAAATGCAAAGACATTTTTTGCACAAAATTTCAAATCTTCAAAGCAATGTACAGAAATTGAGAAAACACATTATGTTGAACAAAGCACTTCAAAGTTCTTTGCAGCTTAGTTTGAAAAATTATCTATGCAAGTGCTTGGTGGCAAAAAACCCAACAGAAATACTTCTAAATGCAATGGGCAGGAAGAGGGCTGCTGCTGCTCTCCCTATTTAGCACTCTCTTGTACTATAAAATTGTAATTTTTTAGGAGTGATTGTGGGAGACAAACATTATAGTGGTATAAAACACTGCTATACTGGCACTATGTTATATTAAGTAAGGATTATTTTTAAAAATTTTTTAAAAGTTGAGGTTCTTAAACTTCTGATAAAAGGGATGTAGTTAACCACAAATCTTAAGGAGGCCCCACAGTCAAAGTAACTCCTCTGTTTGACTGACTCACTGCCATAAATTTTAAAAATGAACATTTCACTTCAAATACAAATCTGGATGTCAGGTCAGTTTGCCAAGTTATATCCCCTTAACTGAACTTCTCCCTGCAGAAGTCCAAGAAGAACAAGGTTTGTTCTTTGCAAACAATAATGCTTAAGTAAAAACAAACAAACAAACAAACAAGATTATTTGAACAAGAAATATACAAACCCTGCAATTTTACTGCTTTGAGATATAAGATTATCCCCAAGTTTTATGCCTGAAGGCAAAACCGAAGCACTGTCTTGTCCATAAATTTTTGTTAGACTTATTTCAAAAGCTGAATTATACAGCAATCAGGTAGCTCTGATCTCCTTTCAGTTCTCATGGAATCATGTCCTTGCCCTCCGCCGGGTGCGGCGCAAATGCACTTGTAATTCCTCCTTCCCAGTAGTCTCATGTTGGGTATTACCACAGAAAGAAATCGGAGGTAACTTGGGCCACTTCATTACAAAAGAGGCTTGATGTGATTGTGACTGGCCATATCACATACTGGGCCATAAGTACACTTTTTCTGTACTGTAAGGAAGGTTTAAGGTGATCATCTTAACAGCAAAGTGAGGAATTGGGCATTTTCTAGGTTTCTAATCCTGCTTTAAAAGTTCCCAGATTCATAGATACTCTTATGAGTGGATTACATTACAAAGATGTAAAGAATAAAAGAGTAGCATTTAAAAGCAGTATGTTTAGCTTTTTCTTATTCAAACTGAAGACACTGCCATCTATAAAATGGCTTCACTTCTACATGTTATCACTGTATCTTCAATCCTGTAGAGAGTCTAGTACTTACTTGACAAATGAAGAGTAAGAAAAGAATGGATAACATTGGTTTTTCATTTTTAAATTAACATTTTCACATGGATGAGTACATTTTCTGGCTCTCCAAATTAAGAACAATTTGCTCCCTTTCCCTCAAAATATTTACAGTACATCACACAGACTCACATCTCTTTGGATATACTGCTGGTTGATAAATGATTTAGACAGGCATATTAAAAGTTCCTGGGGTACATAACCACTTCTATTTTATTATACATAGAGAAGCCATTTCTGCATCAACAAGGAAAAAATTATAAAACTATATTAACGACAAAAGTTGTTGTGCAACACACAAAACAGGGTGCCAAGATACTAAATACTCAGTGTGGAAAGAATTTCTAGAAATCTTTTCTGTGCATCTCCATTTTAACAAGGAAATACACTGTCTTTTCGTCTTTTAATCTCACCACATTTTAAGTCACCTTTTTTTTGCATTGCCAACTAAGGCAAATAATGGTATTTTTGAATGACCATATATTATTTAGAAAAATAATGTCTCTCCCTATTGAAAATTTCAGCATCTTCTCATAGTAACAAATATATCCTGATAAAAAAGCCTAGCAGGATTCCTCAGTATGCAGATTGTGATAGGATATTTGCCACACAGATTTTACTTCCAGCAAGAATAAGATGCACACATATGTCAATTATACACAGCAGACCAAGTACATTTTGTTCTGCATTCCAACACATCCTCTGAAGGGGGGCAATTGTCTCATCCACCCATGCTTTCCCTTATATGATCCACTCGCTGAGAAAGATCCCTAAAGGTGGGGCGCTGGGCAACATTATTGTTCCAGCATTCTTTCATGATAGCATAAATCTGGAAAGAAACAAAATTGGTAGTAGGTAAACACATACTACACATCATTAATATTTACTTTGAAATGGTCCAAAGAACATCTAATTTAACTTCATGCTTCCAAGCAACAGCTGCAAAAGAGTGTGTCTAAACTCTTCCTATACCAATCAACTTATCTGCTTGATCCCAGTGTCAGCAGGAAGTGAGGATAGGTAGATAAGTTAGTATGAAAATTCACTCAGCTAGTTTTCAAAACTTTTATGAGACTTACGTTATTTTACTATGCTTTTATCTTCTTGCTTGCTCTTATTTATAAAATCTCAAAAATGTTTAACATGACAAATACAAGTCTGACCAGAAATCGGATTTATAAAGGCAGGAATTCTAAATTAAGTTTCCTCTGCAAAGTTAACATACACTTCTCCCCATTTGTATGTTAAATTCTTAGTTACTCTTCTGGCTTATTTCTGATTATGTATGAAGAATAACTGTGCAAACTGAACCCAGTAGAAGTAGATTAAAACGATTTTTGGAAGACACTTCTACTATGACAGCTATTTGGCCACAATTTTCTTTTCACCCAAACATGTACCTTATACCTGGTCTCACACAACTTGTCAAGCTCTTCACCTGTACTCATCTCATTAATTCAATCCAGATCATTATTCTCATACTTTCAGCAATTTTTCACATATTGCTTAAGAACAATCTGTACAGCTACCAGGAAAAAAACTAGAAAGTGTTCCTTATTTTTCAGCAAATTTGAAACACCTACATTAACCAAGCTGCTTTAGAATCAAGTCTCAAGCACCTTGTAGGTTACAAGATAAGCTGCTGTAAGGTACAGATATCTGTATGATTTATTATCTGTGATGACTGGCCTTTTAGGATCAAAACAGGACAAGCAGAGTTTCTGATACAGAGACATTTCCACCTTTCTTTGATATCTAGAGAAATGTCAGACATTGAAACCTTTGTGTTAGTTTCAATACAGTTTCAGTAAAACAGATTATTATTATCTTACACATACGACATTCAGTTTATCTACAAAACCCTAAACCTTTGCAATTCAACAGTTGCTGTACTCGTACATAAAATGCAAGAAAAGTTACTTCAGAGACTTCTCATTCTCAATATAGACTTTTTTCCCCTGTGGCATCCCTGTTCCACTTGTACCATCCTTTCTCTTCTCTGTTAGACCACTTAATCCTGACATCTCCTCTGTCACACATTTTGAATGGATTATTTCTTGATTTATTGCCAAGTACTTGATTTTAAAGGGATGCAGGCAATCAATCTGAGCTAGAAGTCACATGTTAAAAAACATAGCTATTTTACCTCCTTTTTTTCCACTACTGATACACCTACACAGCCACTTTGACTGAATTTGACTTTGTATACCATTCACTGAAGAATAGAGAACTACAAGACTTAGAAGTAGTATGAAAGTATTTTTTTAAAAATATCTTGAGTATTAGGAAAACCAACTGAATTAATCTGCTCTGAGGACAGCTTAACATGCACATACACTTCAGTATCTGCAAAGAACATGAATACAAATCTGAAGACCCTGAACATACAAAATCAGACCCATATATTTAACTGTCCCAACAGTCTGCAGGCAGCTCTCAGCCAAAAATACTTGACAGTGAATAATATTCATGATTAATATGAATATTCCTATGCTTGAGGAGGGAAGAGCAAGAGAAAGGAAATAGTCAATATAAGGACCTCTTCAGATTTTGGAATGAAATTTTTAAAACCCTAGGTAGTTTTCAAGATACTTCTGCTAAATGTTACAGACTTCGAAGAGAATCCATAGTTCAGAACTTTGAATGAGAATCTCTACATAGTATGTACATGGAACAAGTTCTATATACTAATCTTGTTGCCGTAATAAATTTATCTTTTTGAAATAGAAGCCTAAGTGCTCAAGTACTGCAGTCAGTCATAACAGTGACACTTCATGCACTTAGCAAGACTACATTCTAGGCTCCTGAGCAAGTGCAAACTAAAGAATCAGAAAAGAAATATCATACAACTGATAAAACAACAGCACAGCCATTCTCTTGAATAAATACTTTAGTAGTTCAAGGAGCACAAAATACAAGTTTTGCATTACCATGCACTCACCCTATATGAGCACCTTTCAGACTATAGTAAAACATAACCCAATACTTCACCTCATCAGGGCATCCATCTGGTCTTGGTAGACGTCCATTATTCTTCAAAAGCTCTATCAAATGAAATACAATCATCTGCCCTTGTTTATCATTGCCAATCATGCGCATGAACTCCTGAAACAAAAGGCTAACTGTTATATATCATCTTTAAAGGAGAAAAAGGATGCTGCAATATTCTCATCAAGGAAAACTTCTCTATAAGAATAACAACTAGAATAATATACAATAATAAAATTATGAATTGCAAGTCTAGGGAATATATTGATAATTATGGATTTTTTTGTGTGTATAAAATAGAGTAATAATACAGATTAGAATAAAATAGAATGCTACATACATAATTTAAAGCAATAACTGAAAAATCTTTAAAAATGTTGACCATCATCTGATGATCTGGCTATGTCAGACAGAGAAGGCTGAGGGTCTCATTGACTTCTACGCGTCAGTCCTCAAGAGCAAGTGCTCCAGTCACGCCACCCAAGTTGAGAAAGGCAAATAACAGAGACTGGGAGAATGAAGACCCTAAGCCCACCACAGGAGAGGATCAGGTTTGAGACCATCTAAGGAACCTGAATATGCAGAAGTCCATGGGAGAGATGAGAGAGTCCACGATGAGAGAGCTGGCAGACAAAGTTCACTTGCTAAGGTGAAGTTTCTGATGACCAGAAAAAGGGAAATATAACCTCAATTTTTAAAAACAGGAAAGTGGAAGACCCAGTGAACTACAGTCTCACCTCTGTGCCTGGCAAGATAATGGAGCAGATTCTCCTGGAAACTGTGATAAGGAACAAGGAAAACAAAGAGGTGATTGTAACAGCCAACATGGCTTTACTATGGGGAAATCTTGCCTGACCTTCCATGATGGGGCTACAGCACTGGTGAAGAGGGGAAGAGCAACTGACATTGTCTACCTGGACCTATATGCAAAGCATTTGACACTGTCCCACATTACATCCTTGTCTCTAAATTGGAGAGATACAGATTTGATGGATGGACCACTCACTGGATAAATAACTGGCTGGATGACTACACCTAAAGAGTTGTGGTCAATGGCTCATTGTCCACAGTGATGAGTGGTGACCCTCAGGGGTCAGAACTGGGGCCGATACTGTTTGGCCGATACCTTTGCTGGTGACACCAAGCTGTGTGGAGCAGTCACCACGCTGGAGGAAAGAGCTGCTATCCAGAGAGACCCTGACAGGCTTGAGAGGTGGACCTGTGTGAACCTTATGAAGTTCAACAAAGCAAAAGACAAGATCCCGCATCTGTGTCATGGCAACCTCAGGCACAATCTACAGGCTGGGTGGAGAAGTGATTGAGAGCAGCCCTGTGGAGAAAGACTTGGGACTTATCGTTGATGAAAAACTCAACATGAGTTGGTCATGTGCACTCACAGCCCAGAAAGCCAATGAAATCCTGGGCAGATCAAAAGGAGTGTGGCCAGCAGGTCAAAGAAGGTGGTTCTCTCACTCTGCTCTGCTCGTGAGACCTCAACCAGAGTATTGAGTAGAGTTCTGGTGTTCTCAACATAGGAAGGAATGGAAATGTTGGAGCAAGTTAGAGAAGGGCCATGAAGTTGAAAGTAGGACTGGAGCACCTTGTCTATGAAGACAGGCTGAGAAAGTTTGGGCTGTCCAGCCTGGAGAAAAGAAAGTTGCATGGAGACCTCATAGCAACCTTCCAGTGCCTGAAGGGGGCCTAACAAGGAAGTTGAAGAGGGACTCTTCATCAGGAACTGCAGTTATAGGATAAGGAATAATGGGTACATTTTGAAAGAGGGTAAGTTTAGGTTAGCTATTAGGAAGAAATTCTTTACTGAGAACCTCTAACTGAGGATGGTTAGATACTGCAACAGGTTGCTCAGGGAGGTTGTGGATGCCCCAACCCTGGCAGTGTTCAAGGCCAGGCTGAATAAGGCCTTGAGCAACCTGGTCTAGTGGGAGGTATTCCTGCCAATGGAGGGGTTCGGACTAGATAATCTTTAAGGTCCCTTCCAACCTTTAACATTCTATGATTAACTAGTTCTAAAAGGATAAGACTCACAGCTGATTCTATGAGCTCCCTGAAACCTTAAAACAACATCTTGGTGCTTTGCAAAATGCTAAACAGAAACCAGGTATTACCATATTGATATATAAAAAAAAGGTTAGCAGGACTAATCAGTAACTGCTGGGCAGAAAAGTTGGTATAATTAAAGCCTGAAAAAATGGCATAAATAAATTTTGCTATCCAAAAAATCAACATAATCCAAGAAGTAGATTAAAACCTCACTTTGGTCACTGAGATCTAAAGCAAATGAGGATGCATATTAAAGGAAAATAATTTTTAAGCACAACATAAAGGAATTATTTTTCCTTCAATGCCAAACAAATTTCTTTAATGATCCTTGAAATCAAAGTGTGAAACAACCTTTGGCTGAATGTGCAAATGGCCAAGTTGGGAAAACAATGTATAATTATAAAGACTCCAAGAGTTAAACAGACCACTTTGATTAATTTTATCAAATTATCTTTTCTTGATACGTACCATCAGAACCAACCTGATGAAGTGGTGAATGCACATATCGAAATAATTAATTCTGAGTATAGTCCACCTGAGCCTGTGACTTCCTCTACCCCTTTTCAGTTCATAATGCTTTTGAAGAACTCTAGGTGTCTGTAGTATTTATGTTATTATGCTGGAAGACCTGCTCCTGTCTTGAGAGTTCTTCCTTGATACCTCTGATACGTCACTGTAACAAATTACTAAGAGGTCCACTGAAGCCAATGCAAAGATCCTTCAAGTACATTTTTGCCTATCATCACTACTCAGCTCTCAAACCACTTTTGCGAGAGCTGAGACTCTGGCCAAGGGTGAAGTCAGCTCCAGTAAGTATAAAAGGCTCATCTCTCCTCCGTTATGCCTCCAGAGGGTTGCTAGGTGTAAGATCATGAACCTTATTTCCAATTGGAAAACTGTTAGTAGTATTTTTCTCCACTCACTGTAGATTTGTCTTTAAAATAACTGTCAACAGTCTGCAAAAAGCCACTCCCTTTCTTTCTTTCACTAACCTACCAACTTGGGTTCTGGTAATATAAAAAAATACCTTTAAGTTACCTTATTTAAACTATCTTAATGTATGTGTATTTGTTTAGCTCAGCCTTAAGTTCAGAATAGCATTAAAAATACACATCATCTTGCAATGAAATGGTTGCATCAGGGATACATCTCCATGAAGGATGGGAAAGAACAATTAAATTAAAGATTTTAAGATTTTAAGAGTTAGAAGTTACAGGATGGATAAGATCTGCAGACTATCAAGTAATTTTCAGATCTCCTTTCCTTCTTATGGTTTGATAGTAATACCTTTTTAGCATTTTACTGCTTTTCACTGGATGCTGCCTCACAAACCCTAAGGTATCCCCAGAAAAGGATCAGTAAATATTAACCTGTTTAGGTACAGGAAAAATCCATATATTACTTAAATAAACAAATAAAAATCTCTGAGAATGATTAACTATATACTTACAGCTGGAGGGCTTTTGCTTTTGTCAATATAGGTGAAGAGTTCATACAAGACCACACCAAAACTCCACACATCTGAGGCCACAGAAAATTTGCTTTCTGTCAGAGATTCCGGAGCATACCTGCAACACATGGTAAAAGGAAAATTGCTCTGTGTAATGCATGTCTTCTTGGTTTTGAAAACATCAATTTTAACAAGACTGATTATTTTTCATGAATAAGTGCTCTTTATTCATAGATATTAGCACATTCTCATTTCCCTCCAGGATCTTCACATAGTTACTATTTCTTTAATAATAGTTAATAGGTATTGAAAATCAAATCCATCTTAAACAAACACAGTTAGTGATAACTATAACCAAGTCTGAGGTTTTTTCCAACAAAGTTGTAAATATTTTTCTTATCTGTAGTGCAAGTAAACAAGATTTTGGTGTTAAAAGACCTGGAAAGAAAGACAATTATAGTCTTTCATCACTTCCAGTGAGCCTTGAACTGTTTCCCAGGTAATTCTGGAATTAAACTGTACATCTCCAATAACATCTACTGAGATGCCATTTTGTATCATTTATCCTTTAGGTAAACAATGCCTTAGGCAGATCTAAAATACCAACTAAAATCACATGTCCAGAATGGCATTTTCTTTTGTTATCATGACATAAGATGTTTTTTATCACAGTTATCTGCTAGTGTATTTTCTACGGTATTTCTATGTCTTTATAAAACAGAACTTAAGTATATCTCTGGCATTCTGAATACAGTCTACTAACTTGCATTTCATAATCATTGTTTCCCACAGGTTACACAAAGCGTGCTTTTCAAGCCAAATGCTGTAATTTGGAGTAACTTAGACCTTCTCTGGAAGCTCAGTGCTAAAACACAGAACAACTACCTGAATATTAAATCTCAGCACTTTACTCTTGCCAATTATAGTTTATGGGACTTAGCCCCCACTTCATCAAGAGAAGGTCTATCAAACAGATCTCTCTAGAAGACAGGAATGACTAATGTTTAGGAAACCAAAAGATCAAAAAAATTTGAAAGTAGCCAGAGGAATGGGCCCTTTCAGATTTCCTTTACCTTTTTCCCCCTGGATACTATTTCTTTTAAATATGTTAAATATGGTAATTTTTAGGAGTTGTTTTGGGTGGGATTTTTTGTTGGTTTTTTTTTAAAGTATGTTGAAAAGTCCTAGATGCTGTTCTATGAAGTCAAACATTGTGCATGTAATTCTCACAATGCTGGGAAACTGATGCGGAGTTTGAACTCAAAAATTCCACAATACACAAAACAATAGGCTAAAATGGCAAAAACTGAAAACATGCCATGATTCCATACACCAAAAGAAGACTTACCAAAATATAGGGCTTTCACCAGGTTCTTTCACTTTGTAGTATTCTTTGTCTTGTGGCAAGACTTTTGTCAACCCAAAATCTCCAATTTTAACTCTGTTCTCATTCTCCACCAAGATATTTCTTGTTGCTAAATCCCGGTGAATGTATCTTTTTGTACCCAGATACTCCATGCCCTAGGTGCAGGGGTCACAAACACAATAGGAAAAGTTACTGTTACCATTATGTAGCTGCACTATCCCTAACATGATGAATTAACCTCAAAGTAAAAAACAAAAACAGATAATTACTACTGTCAGTGTGCTCAAACAGTTGTATTCTTGAAGGAGTTACTTTTTCCAAGCTCAGGGACTCCCTTAACTGCAGGGACAGTCAGAACTAAGTTTTTTTTATTATGTAGCTGGATGGCTGTTACAGCTCCTTTCTGCGACCAAATGCAGTTTTCTGGTGATATACATAAAGAAAATTTGGGCAAAGCTACACAATCCAGAGCACATGAAAAGACTGTCCTACCTACCCATTTAGCTTACTCTTTTTTCTTCACCTTGTGCATCTGCTTTCCTGATTGCTTCCATGAAACTTTATGATTCCTTGAATCTGACAATGACTATCTGACTGTACTCCCACGTGTGTCTTGTTTCTCTTTTGTATGGACCATTATTGACCAACACAGTTCTGCTTATTGTTATATTTCCCAGGATTGCTGTAACAAAACATTGGTCCAAAGCCATGTTGTCTTTTGTTACTGATGATCCCTTTTTACCAATGCATTTAACTATTTCCGCTAACAAGAAAATGTGGAAGAAGCCAGTGTGTTAAGTGACATTAGTAAAACAAGGTCTTGCTTAGGCAGCAATAAATGATGAACAGAAATTGACACCACACAATGTCAAGAGTTACCCAACTCATATGTGAAAGCAATCACAAAGCACACTGTCAGTTTGAGTTTCTTAAGAAAGAATATCACTCCTTCAACATAACTGAAAAGCAATAAATTACACTAATAGCATCCGTGAACCCAAAAGCTTTGAACATCAGTGTTATAGTATTAATGCCAAAAGGCTTATTTCTTTTAATTTTTTTTTTAAATGTGAGAAACCTCAGAAACAGTTTGGCTGTGAGGTGTAACCTTCCTCTCAGAATCCATAACCTCCCAGCACCGCTGGGTGGCATCGCTGTCCTCTCACAGCCCATTCGAAGACCAAAACGGTTCAATAATGTCCCATTCTTCTCTGCTCACTTATCCACTGCCATCCCGAAAAACACCAAACCTGGTTTCTTCAAAGTGAGGCTCCTATTGTTTCTGGTACAAGTATCCTATCCAAACGTTACTACTATGTACTATACTGAAAACAGCTCTAAAGTTTGATGATATTAACTTTTCTATTAGCCTGGAAAACACCTATTCTAAGACAGATGTTTAATTGAATTAATGCAAATTCTAAGTGGAAATCACAATTCTGTGGCACTGGTCTAATACCGAGTTTAGCTAGTTGATTTCAAATGCTTGTGTCTTTCAATTTGGGCTCTCCAGGAAGGACACCTGAAGCACTTTAAGCATTAAGAGATGGAAAATCCTTTTCCTAGCAAGGAACCAAAACACTGCCAGCAACCAAACACACTCATCTTAACCCTCATGTGTGGGCATGCCTTCATTTCTCTCATACACTTGAGAGGAGGCCAGCAAGGGAGAAGGAGAAAGGCTCTTGATTAAAACCCCCCAAAATTACAGAGTAACAAAAATGCACAGCAGAAAGAAGAGATTTGAGACATTGAAAGGCCAAACATTGCAAGAGAAGCAAAAACAGCTAAAGAGCTAAAAGAAGAAGAAAAAGTGTTCAGATTCCATTTTCGTAGCATCAGGTACTTACTATGTTTATAATTAAAGTTGCTTTGGAGTAGCAGAATGCTGCAGATTAGAGTGAAATCTTAAAGCAATTGATATAACCTCTACTTTACAGATCATACAGCAACAACAGTGCAAAGCAAGGCATGTACACTGTAACTCTTAGACTTCTTGCTTCCCTTATAAGTGAAAATATTTCTTTAAGAGCAAGTTCTATGTGGATTTCCCACATTTTCATAGTGTTTGTACCCATGGTTTGTCACATGAAAGCAGAATGTTTCCCCACTTAAGTATCTGCAGCAGGCATATTTTAACTCCCTTTCTCTTGTCTGGTGCTTGGTACTTAGGAAGCAGTAATTTCATCTGCTCTTCTGACCTCTCACCATCCTGAAAACCTGTAATATTTTGAAGATTCTTTT
>WEIV01011555.1:26556-46271 GCA_013390005.1 Calyptomena viridis | reverse complement strand
TGTATTCCATATGATTATTTACATAGTATTAATTTAAGCATTCAGTAGAGCCAAAGGAAAGATGCCAATAAAAAAAAAAGCAGTCGCATGAGAATTTGGAATTCTATATCCAAATTTGCTGTGTAAGTCCAACACATAACCTTTGGAGATTTTCTTCCCTTATCAAAAAATATTAGGAAAAAATAAATTAGACAGGACTTGAACATTAGAAAAATAGTACATCAGGGAATGCAACATACAAAGACTCGAGAAAAATTAGTTCTTCAGTATGCATCATTTATCAGCCCAAACTACTGTGAATAAAATAGTAGGAAAAAGCCTGAAATCTTTTGATTATCATAAAGGATAAAAGTGTGTGCATGTCTTAAGTCACATTCTTAAATAATAGCAGCACTGTTACTGCATGCTATGAATAAACAATTAATGAAGTAATTTGGCTTAGGAATGTATTTACTGTGTGTGAAATTACCTGTCATGTAAACTCATGCTTTTTTCAAGATACCTTTGAAATTCCTAAGAAGAACGAACTGCAGGTTGTAAAAAAAATTAAAAATTCCGTAAATAGTTATTTATGTTGGCAACACAAATGTGCCTAAGGCTAGGAAAAAAATCATGCCTTGTTTTAAATCTTTCCAAATGTCTGTCTCATCAACAGAAACAATAGTGATTTTAGAATTTTATCACTTTTTTTCATCCTCAGACTATAGGAGTAAAATCATTGCTTTAAGTAATTCCTTTTCACTTTAATTGCAGTTTTTTAAAAACAGGTTAATAACCACCCATATTTAAACAGTAGATTTTATGAGTTATACTTATTATGCAAACCGTTAAAGTTTTATAGTCTTTGCAGAATAAAATAATCATTGATCTTTTTTGTCTGAGTGCTATTAAGACAAAGGGTGTAAACACCAACTGATTAAAGCATCATTTAAAATGCTTTACAAAATGCTTTATAAAATTTAGTTTTAAGTAATTTCACTCATCAAGACTTGACAAATCTGAAGAGTACTTCATTTAATTTCCTTTATGAGAATGTTTTGCATGCAAAGCAAAAGCCTGAGGGACCTTCAGTCCCCATAAAAACCTGTACTATTGCCTTTGCCTTGGATACTCTGGCTTTCCAACAGCAAGTTTATCTCTCACAGTGCAGTGCCCTCCAGCAAATGTGTAAGGCAGTGTGAGATAACTCAGAAAGTCTATTCTTTCACTTTTACTAATCATCAGTTAAATAAACAAGCATGTGAGGTATTTAGATCCTACCAACTGTTTTAAAAACAACAAGAAACCGCTTGAGTAAATCTAAAAAGAATACACTAAAAAATCTTGCTGTGTGTCATTTCTAGGTATGTGGAGCCCTTTTTTCAGAGCTCACTTCCAGCCTACAACACTGCTCATGAGACCTCCATGGCCTACTGTATGGCTATTTATCTAATAGTATAAGCCTGTACAAACAGGGTGCTTCCATCTCAGACCTTTGCATTTAATTACGGATGTAAGAATTGGTGGAGAATAGTTAGAAGTTCACCCATTCTCACGTGGCAAAAAGGAGCAGCACAAACGTCTCTTCCTCAGACACAAGGTGCTGAGTGACTGAAGAGTGATACGCTGCCTGAAAAATCCTAAAAGAACTCTTAGCTATTAAACAGGTGATGACACGGCACTATATGCTCAGCCTGCATGAAGAACATCTTATCTGTGCCTCCAACATAAATACAATCTGCAAGTGGCCAAATGACCACTGGCATTGAGATATCCATAAGGACCTTGAATGAGGCCACAGACCTGAACATCAAGAGAGATGGTAGCTGACCAAGGCCAAACACATTACACACATACTTACACAAAATAAGTCTTCCAAATAAATCAAAACAGATTGACCAAAAGCACACATTACACTCCAAAAACTGGACAGCAACCAGGAAACTGGTACGGTCAGATAATTTACATCCACATTACAGTTTCAGAAATGAATTCAAGGATAGGTATTATCATGTTCAGCAAGGTGAAATGATACAAACACAGGCCATCTTAAGATAACCTCAAGATTTGTTTCCCAGGATACCACACATCCTAGAAACCTGAATTTTGTCTGAAAACAATCATAGAAAGCCAGAGTGCCCTTAATACAAATTTAACTTAAATAAATATAAAACTTTTTGATATTTTTTATGATATCTAACCATTTGTACTCAACAAACTTCTTAAAGCTCTCAAGACTACTGTATTCTTTGTGACAAGAGGTGACAGCTGCTTATCATAAGCATAGAAGACTGCTAATTTCCTTATTGGAACGTAACCTTAAAACTGTTCAAATAACTTCTGAGGAATCAGAGAATGGGTTGTGCTGAAAGGGATCTATAAAGATCATCAAGTCCAATTGGTTGCCATTGGCAGTGAAATCCTTCATCAGATTGTTCAAAGTCCCATCCAACCTGACCTTGAGCACTTTTAATGGTGGGGCATCCACAACTTAATGTCTTTAATAATATTTTAATATTATTGAAATATTAATATTAATGAAATAGAGGGATTGAGTNTGATCAGAGGGATGAAGCACCTCTCCTATGAGGAAAGGCTGAGAGAATTGATATTGTTTAACCTGGAAAAGAGGTGGCCTTGGAGTAACCCAATTGTGGCCTTCCAGTACCTGATGGGAACTTACAGGAAAGATGGGGCCAGACTATTTACAAGAGCATATAGTGACAGGACAAAGAGGAATGGGTTCAAATTGAAAGAGAGTAGGTTTAGAGTTGATATTAGGAAAAAATTCTTTACTGTGAGGGTGGCGAGGCATTGGAAGAAGTTGCCCAGGCAAGTAGTTCAAGGCCAGGTTGGATGGGGTTCTGAGCAATCTGCCTATTTGAAGGTGTCCCCTGCCCATGGCAGGGAGGTTAGAACTAGATGATCTTCAAGGTCCCCTTCCAATTCAAACCATTCTATGATCACATGATTCTACGAGCTTTTCTGGACAACTTGTTCCAATGTCTCACCACCCCCATAGTAAACAATGTATTTCTTCCAGTCTAAGGCTATCCTCTTTCTGTTAAAAAACACTGTCTCTTGTCCTGTCACTACAGGTCCCAGTAAAAACTCTCCGTCTTTCTTATAAGCCCCTTAAAGTACTGAAGAGCCACAATAAGGTCACCACGGAGTCTCCTTTTGTCCAGGCTGAACTAGCCCAACTGTTTCAAGTGTTTCTTATATGAGAGGTTTTCCACTACCCTGGTAATTTTCCTGNTGTTCCAATGTCTCACCACCCCCATAGTAAACAATGTATTTCTTCCAGTCTAAGGCTATCCTCTTTCTGTTAAAAAACACTGTCTCTTGTCCTGTCACTACAGGTCCCAGTAAAAACTCTCCGTCTTTCTTATAAGCCCCTTAAAGTACTGAAGAGCCACAATAAGGTCACCACGGAGTCTCCTTTTGTCCAGGCTGAACTAGCCCAACTGTTTCAAGTGTTTCTTATATGAGAGGTTTTCCACTACCCTGGTAATTTTCCTGGCCCTCCTCTGGACCTGCTTTAATAGGTCCATGTCTGTATTGTATTATGGACCCCAGAACTGGATGCTGTACTGCAGGTGGGGTCTTATGAGAGTAGAATATAAGACAGTAAGATTGGTTTTCCAGGCTGCAAGCACACATTACTGACTCATGATCATCCACCAACACCCCCAAGTCCTTCTCCACAGGGCTGCTCTCAATCCTCTGACTCCCCAGTTTGTACTGTTACTGGGAACTGCTCCAACCCAGGTGCAGGAACTTGCTCTTAGCCTCGTTGAACTTCATGAGGTTCATGTGAACCCAATGAAAGCAATTCAAAAAACAGACCAAGAGCACCACTAAAACATAAGGGAATTCTAAGAGAAAATTTTTATGGGTGCCTGGGTTTAAACTTGCAGAAGTCCCAATTATAAGTTGCAAGCAGAGGCAAAAAAATTTTAGAGGAGGTTGCAAAGGGACTAAGGTTAGATGGTCTTTAACAATGCATCAAGTCCAAAGAATATAACAGCAATGATTTCAGAGAGAACTTCTAGGGACCTGAGATACCACTACACAGCCACTCAGCAGTAGTACAAAGGGAAATATCATCCATGCAATCACAGGCGACCATGGCAAGGTTAACTGAGAGTTGCAGGAACACTCATTTATATAAAGGCAGAATAAAAACTCTGCTTCCTGTTCATGATATAGAGCATAGACCATACGTAACAACAAGCTGATAGAGTATTCCTGGAGATCTGTATCCAGACTAATCTGACTCAGAACTGGAAAGAGACAAAGAGCTTAATTTCATCATGTCTCCTGAGCTGTAAACCTTTCCTCTGCATCAGAGAATCAGTGCTTTACTGGTACTTCAAACAGAACCCAGGGTGTAGATTAAGAATTTAAGTATATAGGAAATAAATCTGGCCAATTAAAATAATTGAACATTTCATACTGATATTGATTCATTCTTGTTTTGCAAGCACCAAGTAAAAGCATCTGAATTGCCAGGAATTTCTTGTGTTTGCTCATTCCCTAATTCCTCTTCTTCTCCTGCAGACTTAATTAAACGTTCTGGACAGTGATGAAAATGTTGTTATAATAAAGAATTCCTGAACCTACTCATTATTTTTGCATTCTTCCCTATTTTGAAATACACTCAGCTAAACAGAAATAGAGATACAGATCATAAAGAAGAGTAAAGCTATCTTACAGCTCAATTGCAGTGCTATGTAAGGAAATGAGCAAGTCAAATCCTCTGTTTCTAGACACCTGTAAATGAGTACTCATGCAAAGAATGGACCCCAGAAGCAATAATTCCCTCTGTCTGACAAATTAAAAATTTGGTGCACTAGAGTTGTCCACCTGATAAAGGACCTTCTCATGGAAATAATATTAAAAATCAGCACAGACTATATTTTTACTGCCAAGTTCTTCTATATAGGCAGTATTCTGTTTTGATTCGCATCAGACTTAGGCCATTATGTTGTTCCCTGATTATCCTCTTCTGGAAACAAAGCATTCTGACAGCATGTCATCACTACTGAACTTAAAAGGATTTTATATGATGAGGAAAAATAGTCTCATTATGCTCCTCTGCTCAATTAAGTCAGAAAGCATAAAACAAAACCACTGTGTAGTGACATACAAAAAAACTTGAGTTTATTTTGTAAATTTAGGGTTGATAACGTTTAAAAAAACTAACATGTTATTTCAGAGTCCTCCTCCACTCTTCACTATCAAAATGCTACATCTTACTCATAACATCCAGAAAACTGGCACATCATTTCTGCAGCACATATCTCTCTTGTAGATAAAATAACTATCCAGGACAAGAGCCTAAGGAAAAGATTTTCACAATCTCCTCTGGCAGCTTTCTGACAGGTTTTCTCCACATTTTCTGGCATAACTCTTCCCAGAAATACTTCTCGGCAAGCTGGCTTTCTACACTGTCCACTCCTATCAGCTGTCTGGCCACAATAGGACAAGACTACATCTAAAAACACAAACTTCACCTCTATAAATAGAGACTGCAGGCTGCTCTCAAAGTTGCTAGGGTGTTGCACAGCCTGGTTTTCAGGAAGCAAGGAGCACCACATTAGCACTCAAACCAGAGTTGTCAGTGGAGTTCCAGCCTATGGGCAATGGACACACCTCCTTTCCCATATGGCAAACCTGTACCAGAGGAAGGTGACATAGAAAGCTGTTAATATTACACCTGGGACTATTAGCATAGAACAAATAACAGGAAAATCAGGGAAATGAACAAGGATTACTGCAGATGGAACATGAGAAAGATATCTGTAGAATAATAGTTCATTTTCCATCCATGTTTAGTATAGCTCTGACATTGTCACTGCTCTTCCAGATCACACATTTCTAGTCAAAACTGTAATCATGTTTCTTTCCAAAGGATACTTATTTGAGAAACTTTCCATGGGCAACAAGGCTTTAATTTGGAGTTAGGGATGGAGCTTTTCAAGCATCATTGCTCTTTCTGCTTAAAAGCATTTATTCAGATCTTCTACATTGTGTACTGCTTCCATGACAAAATTATGTTCATACTACAGTCTACAGTGGGATAAAATGTCTTTTAAAACTTTTTCAGGAAAATGGCCAGCATATGCTGCAAAGAATAAAAAAACAAGTAGTGCAATGCACTGTCTGATTTTCCACCTTATAACGGAAAATATGCTGGATTTCTAAACTTTAAATTCTGTCTCTCAGGAGGCTATAATATGTAATTCTGAGAGCTTGAGAAATAAGCAAAACCTGGTTTCTGATGCATCTGTGCTTTGGAGACTACAAGAAAGATCTACATGAGATTTTTTCCTGTTGAAGGGTCCATGAGCTTAGGGCTGATGCTGATGACTTGCAAAATTCAACATTTCCTCTTAGACCAGAGACTCATATCAGTATTTTCCTACAAGTTAACTAACTTCTATACTTTGATGTTCTATGAAATTTCTTTGCAATGAACCCTTGACTCATGAAGAGAAACACCACCTATGCACATTCACATGCACTCATAGACCAGCATGCATTTAATACAAATGCTAAAGCTTTGTATTTCTAAGAACTAATTCTTAGAAGACTTACTTTCTCCCTCTGCAGATGAAAATGTGGAAGCATAGCAAATGTTTACTAAATGATCTCAAACATTTTTCAGAATAGAAAATTTATTTTCCCATTCCTCAACAATCTTCAAATCATATTTTAAGAAGCTACATAAGCATTGTTTATAGTTGTAGTTTCTGTCATTCAATAAAATTTAGCCATTTAAATCCCATACAGTTGGTTCATCTTTTTAGACCAGATAAACTTGCAATGAACCTGTGATTCTTCAGCGTCTGCACCAATGGGCTGTTTTCAGTTTAAACAGCTGTGTTGTTACAATTTCTTTTTACTTGTGACTTGAGGGTACCCATTTTCTTCGCAATTAAGAACATAGTACCTACAAACGTTCAGCTAACCAGATTGTTAATTGTTATGTTTGCTTTATGCTTTCTTATATAAATAGAAAATGTTCCTCCTGAAACTGAATGGTTCAAAGGTTCACATGTTATCTTCCTAACATTTCTCAGGTTACTCACTTTTTACTTTTCCCTTCACTCAGTGTTCAGAGATATTTCTGATAAAAGTTTGCATGCCCCATGTTATCTCTCCTAGTCTTTGCTTTGATGAAAGCTTTTGCCTTTGTGGAAATCAGTGCTGAATGTTTTCTTCAGAGGCAGACAGCAAAAACTGAGCTAGTTTTTGAGCAAAATCATCAATAACAATAATAAACTGAAACAGAGTGAAAAATGTTAAAAAGTACATCTTATTATTAATATTTGCAATTCTTAAAATCAGTATTTGGTTTTATCAATTCCTATGTATGTCTGAGATTCTCCACTGGTAAGTTACTTTTGCTTTAACCTCTCCTAATATTTCTACCCAGTTCATCTGAATCATTAAATTCCCTTAAGATTGTCTTTAGATAAAATTAGAAGCATAACTGCTTGATAAATGGGAGCATTCCTCTGTAAACATACAACAGAATGTCAGCACTTCTGTCATCTGATTTTTGAGTAGAATTTAATATATGAGCTATGAATAGCCTATGACCTATCCCATAATGTGGGATGCATCTAAATGTAGATGCAACTGAGCCAGTTCCTCATTATAGTCAGAAGAGATGAATGAGAACTTTAAGGGTTCACTTCACTTCATGCCAAAGTAGACATATAGTGTGTTTGCATTGCAAGACACCTTTTTGCATTCTTGTCCACGTAAAAATTTGGAGAAATTGCTGAATTTTCTCCATTATATTTTATGAAGAAACTTACACTGATTACCTCAGATGCCAATGTTTATCACAACCAAATTCTCAAGCTGAGAGGATTGTCATAACCAGAGATCACTCGTCTTGTCCGAAACATGTCTGAATTTTTGCTCAAGTTTCTCCTTCATCATGCTGTTCTCAAGTGAAGGCTATTGAAAAGTGGTAAGTAAATGGCCAGAACTCTGGACTGCACTCTAGCCTCTTGGCAAGTACTCTGGACATGCTGCCAAACTCATTAGTTCCCATGGAATAGTGCAAGGGTCAGGAGGTCTGTCTTTAGAAATCCACTTCCTATGACACAGTCTATGACCCTGATGTCTCAATCAAGGGTAAAACTAATTTATTGATAGCACAAGAGATAGTATCCAGTTCAATGTTCTTTTACTGATCATCTGCTTGACCTTGGTTTAGCCACAGAGCAAAAATGATTCTCCACTGACACTGTGTAGGATTGTCAGTGAAATCAATAAAGATAAAGCTTATCAACAGCTGCAATCATTCATGAACAGGCATATTTACAAATATCATTTTTTGATTAAACACTTGTTTTCTTTCTCACATTCACTTACTGAAGACCCTGTCAGATATTCTGTTTAAAGTCTAATATGACATGTGGGTTATCTTCTCCTTGGGCTGGTAATGCTTAGCAGCTGATGTGTTCCCAAAAGTTTCATCAGCTTGGAAACAATTTCTGGAAATGTGCAAAACTATTCAGGCTAGTCTATACATTTGGAGGTTGCCACTAACCAGCTCTGGCATATGAGCTAAACATAGCAGCGTTCAATAATGTATTGTTAACAAAGAAAATTAGAACATAGGATATTGCTGCATGTCAGATGATGAGAAGGCAAAAGTCACTTTGTAAGGCAGAGACTATGAGCAGCAAGACAGGTGACAGCAGGTCTGTTGACAGCATCCTCACACTCAGGATCAACATATTTGCCAAAGGTAGACTTGGCAGATGGCCACACATCACAGGAAACAGTACTTTGCATGGGAACAGATTTCAGAGTGCTGTTCAAAAAGGCTGTGAGTCTCTCTCCTGAAACCTAGGCTCACTTTACTGAAAAACTGAAGAGATTATGAGTCTATAAAGTCCAGTAACAGTGCTTATACCAAATTACATGATACTGAGATGATGTTCAGGAATAAAAGGGTTTTGATAAGTGTTTTTACTTTCTTATTTCCAAATTAATACAAACATGACTTCTCCACCTCTCTCTCAAAACAGTCAGGGTAGCAAAGCAATCTGTGTAAGAAGAAAGTGAAAATTTATAGAATAACACAAGATTAACAGTTATTAAAATTCACCATTAAATTTCCATTTCAATTAAACAACTGGCAAAATAGTCTGAAGACTCTGAACTATGGAAAATCCTGAGGAAAAAACCTCCAAAAGACAACTTTGAAAAATTCATCTGACTTATTGCACTAACTACAGTGTTCACAAAGCACAACTGATTAAAAGACCCCAACACTAAAGCATACTAAACAAATCTAAAGTTTAATCCATTTCATTATGAGTTATCAGTAATTTGGTTAAAACCAGCACCTTTTAAAGTCTTGCTGCATACCTACACACATTTTAAAATTTGAAAAATTTTATTTGTAATAGCAGTTTTTTGACATACTGTTTCTGTGCATTTTCAGACTGGTAGCTTATAGATTCCCTAGACTGCATAGTTTTGAAAATTAGTTCAACTACTTTAAAGAAAAGTGAACACCCACAAAAGGTAAAAAAATGAACATTTAATTATGGAAATCTGCTATTGACTACTACAAATTTGTGGCCTGATGCTGACCCAGCTTCTACATAAATTTCTTCTAGAATAGGCATGTTCTTTTACTACTCTTAATTATTACGAATCAGATTTCTGCATGTCAATTAGAATTGTTTTGGTATGTCAAATTTCACACCCTTTGTGTCTCTGAAAGCACATATGTTCTTTAGAGATTTTTTTCTATATTTAGTATATGTAAATAAGGAGAACTTCCAAGAGTACATCAAATTAAAAAGGGGTACAATTCTATGAGGTCAAAATTAACAGAAAACCAACTTAAATTTTTTTCTTTTAGAGCATTAATTATATCAGCCAGAAACAGGAAAATTGAAACACTCATGATATATGTCAGTAAGGTAATTAAAACACTTAATGAGGAATAAAATTTCTACAATCATACATAGCATGACTAAGTAAAAAAAAATATTGAAGAGCAATCTATCCTAAGATAGTTTTAAACCTAAGAAATAATATACCTTAACCTGAAAAAAATACCCTGGGTTGTTTGTCATTGAATAGCTCACATACAAACTAACACAGTTCTTATTCATACTTTAATTGCCCTGACAGTGCTTTCTTTTGTAGTCCTTGTAAATTTTTAGTATTTCCCAGGAAGGCTGTTGGAGATGGGATGTAGAATAACATCACTCTGAACCTTTAACTCTCTGAGAGTTACAGCAAACTGTATTTCAGCAAAACTCCATATGTCCTAAATTACAGTGGGAAACTCACAAGCCCTGGGAATTAATACGGCCTGAAACTTCATTGCATGTCACTCGGGATCATATAATTTTTTTCCTTCAACGTTACTTCTGGCTAACACTCAGGTAGGCTTTAATTTATGGCCTAGCAGTGTGTCTGAAAGAGCTATTTGGCCCTCAGTAAAGGAGAGGATATTCCAGGTTTAATGGAGTACATAAAACTGTACTTTGTGCCCTCCTGAGTCTTCCATGGAAGCTGTGGCTCACTGCAGTGGACCGTAACTGTTAGGAGTGTACTTACTGCATTGAAGTTGGGGAAGAGATTGACTGCTGCAGCAGTGTCCAGAGGAAATGGAAGAAATGGTTTAATATCCAGCGATGGCTGCAAAGGTGGTGCAGGAGGACGCACTAGGGCTGGAAGAGCAGGGCTCTGGCATGTACCACCTACAAAGAGACAAAAGGCATTCAGCAAGTACTATGTTTGGGAGGGAGGGGAAAGCCAGCACAAAAAAAGAAACAATAAAAAGCCAATATTGGATCGAGCACACATTTTTATTTATCTACAAATTACTGCATTACTGAAAAAAAGCATAACTGACTCAGGGACTGTTGGTTATAATTCTTTGCCAGTAATTTCTCCAGGTATCAGTCTATCATTGTTAAAATTAGCTCATAAACCATTTTATTTCCATGGATTATCTGGAACAATAGTAGAGCATATGTCTGACTTCCTTTTAGAGCTTCAGCTAATTTAATTCTCCTGTAATTTCAATGCTCTATCCCTACCCTGTTGCTCAACCTTACAAAGGAAGACTACTGCAAAAGAAAAAGAACAACTTGCTGTTCAACTCAGCAAAAGTCATATCATATGCAGACTTCTGATTTTTTGATTAAACGCTCACTCATGGAGCCTACAGCTTCCGTTTCAACCTAAACTCAGAAACACAACATACCTTGTGGCCTCAACAGTTGATCAATACAAAGCTAAAAATCCAAATGGTGTAAGCAGCCACCAAAATTCTGTTTATGGGAAGATACCGACGAACACTTTCTGCTCTTTGCAAGGGGTGGAGCTGATTCAGACTCTGTGCAGCAGAAAGCTCCTCCAAGCTTACCATCGGCTCTGTGGGAATGCAATGCAAATGAAGAAATCCCCTCGCATACCAATAAGGCATTACCTGTTTGCACAGAGCCCCATTTTGCTTACTTGTTTGCCCCTTGCCACAGCCAGCTACAAGCTGGAAGGCTCCAAGCTCATTCTCTGCTTTCAATGTCTCCTATGTTTTGGTGACACTCCAAAACATCAATTCCCTGTTAATTAAAGACTATTTGGATCCTAGAAAACTGTTAAAATATGCCAGTGTTCTTCTAATCTGAGAGGCAGGCAATAGCCTGTAAAAACCTGCTGGTAAGAGTCCAAGAAACAGTAAAAAATTTGTAAGGGGAGTTTTACCCCGCTCACTGAACAGAGACATGGGCAAAGAGATAAACAGAGGGAGAGATCTGAAATCTGTTTCTTTTTTCCTCTTATACATACAAACACTTCATTAGACAAGTTGCATACAGTCTTTAAGAGCCCAAATATAAAGTAGTCAGAATGATACATGGTATTTGGCCAGCAAATCTGCTAACAAGGTTTGTCATTTTATGCATCTAATTGAGGGCTAACAACACAAGATTTAATTAACCAGTTGTAGATCATTCAAAGTTGTGCTTCTAGGTATAAAATCAGCTGGAGTTAAATTTTGGAAGACTATATTTTTTGCCAACTTTCAACTCCTCTGTGAAGCATTTCACTAAGATCATTGGAAGAAAAACCTTACCCACTAGTAAATTAAAGGTATTGGATTGGAGTTCACTCCAGTCTCATGACAGGTTTTCTTCCTTAGAGTAACTGCCATTTTTGGAGTCATTTCCACATTTACCTCAATGTAAGTATATAAGAAATCACCCTTTCAATGCCGTAGCTGAGAACATAGGCAACAGAAAAGCAGATGGCAAGCAGCTCTGTTTCCAAAGCTCACCAGGATAGAATCATCAAGTATTTCATTATTGCCATTGATTTCACAATTGCTACATTTCCATGGCATTATTACAAAAACACCACGAAAATAAATTTAACAGGTCCAAATGATGATAAGGCAGTGTTGAACTTGCCAATCATACTATTTTTGAATAGGAAAGACCCATTAAGGTACGCTGGAAATTCTTATTTTTTCTTATGTAAAGCTTTTACAGCTCACGAAGAGAAGCCACTCCCATTAAAAAAACACAAACACCTTAATAAGAAGTCTCCAGATTGCACCTGACATTATACAAAATCACACAGAAATTTCAAGTGAGCGTTTGCGTGGCAAAAGCAAAGAATTTGAAGCTGATTAAACATTCTATATCTCACAAATGCAAATTGAAACTGGACTGAGAAGTATCACCTGTGCTTGGGGACACAGCTCATTCGATGTATCATCTCAGTGTTATGAAGGAGAGTCTTATAGGTTCAGATTATCTTGAGCAACAGCATTGGCATCCCCTACTCTTCTAGGATACCAAGCCACAAAGAATGAAATATTTCTATTCTGTGATCCCTCCCTGAGCCATGACTCGGCACTCACGCACCTGCTGCTGCCAGCCAGTGCGGCACAAAGTCATCTGGGGACGAGAACACGCTCTAAATGGAAAAATTCAGCCAGCTCTGCAGGACCTTGGCTGGGACTCAGAGCCTCTGGAACAGAATTTAAAAACTACCACAGTCCTGGCTACAGTGGCACAGAAAAATTAGTATGTTCGGGAGTACAGCTGCTCTCTGTATTTTCAATAGTGTCAGATATGTCCCTTAATGACAGAGCATTTGAGAGGCATCATGAAATCTGAGCTTTTGCTTGAAAGAGACTCTCTAATGTTTATGGCTGCAAAAATTATCTTTTCTTTCCATTTAACATGCACAGTGCTGTAGTCTAGAATCTGCAACAGAAAAACTGAAGCAATGGAAACCATTTTTGTGACTCAGCTTAACTGATGAACCTTTGGACAACCTGTAAGAATACGAGTGTTAATTATGTCCCACCTAATCTATTAGCAGAGGGATGGAGAGGGTTGAAGCCCACTGGGAAGACTTCTTGAAGAGCATACACAGATAAATTCCAAGTGTTACTGAACATTAAGTCACAGTGAGGAAACATAAAGATTACTTAAGACTGTTTTGGTGTTCTGTATAAGCTTCTACACAAAAACCTCTACAGATTTCCCTGTGCAGATGCAACACTGCTGATCAACACACAATGAAGGTGAAGGTTTTTCCAAACTTCCTACCAGCAAGGTTTGGGTAACACTGACGAATAAAACTACCACTGGATAAGCTGGTTTGCAATACAATGCTTTGTTCTGGGCACAGACAGCCTACGTTATACAACATGTGCGCAACACGAGGATCATGCTCTTGGTGGCAGAGCCCAGTTAAGTGGTTCTCCTTCTGAAATCACTGGTAATACGAACTTCATCACCACAACACCTTTCTTGCCTAAGACAAGGGAATATAACAGAAACAGACGAACACATGATTCCTGCAGATTCCACCTCAATCTGTCCATTTCTTAAGAAATTGCCACATTTTATTTGTTTCGAGTAGGAATATGAACATATACTTGTGTCCATCCTTATCCCCCCGCAACTCCATCGTGACTTTAAAGACCATGTTTCATTATGGAACTGAATTAAAATGGGAAGTCATTCCAAAAAGAAACCATATGTCTTTAAAAATGCAAAATTTTTGATCTTATCTTAAAGGTGTTTTTTTTTTTGGTCACAGTTCTTTACAAAAATTTAACACCTTCTGGGGGAAATTTTGCTTTCAATGAAATAGCACTTACTGATAAGGAAGATTCCCATGCAAATTTTTGTACCCGGTTCACCTGAAATATTCTCTCGATCAGTGTTAGGTAAAGAGTATAAACAGCTGTAAGTACTGACCGTAAAATCTGGATTAAGAGAATCACAAAGACTGAATACACACAAAAAGAAAATAGAGTAAACAGACATGATAAAGCAGGGTGTTTTTTACATACAGAATAATAAATAGCAAATTTCCTTAATGTTTCTCAAGGAGGCCAAGATCCCTGTTTCTTAGATTCAACAATTAGGCCACCACCTATTGCTACACTTTGTGACTTGGCTTTAGAGAAAGATATGTTACATCCTTCCCTACACAGTCTTTCCTGATGCACACTCTCAGTCCCAATCCTTTAAACTCAACAGCAGGTTTAGTTTCCAGAAAAGGAATCACAGGATCTATTATCAAATCGTCTCTCCTAAGGAAGAATCTAGCCCAGATTTTGCAGACAGAAAAATGTAGATAAGTTTTTGCAATGCATTTGGAACTTAGAGGTATGTAAACTGGGCAGGAACTCCTAAACTAATACCCCATTAATCTAAATCTTTTGCAGTTCTTCCATCACTAACTATTACCACCATAAATACTGAGTGAAAAAGCAAATTCTGCAGAATTCCATTTACATTCCTTCATTACTTTGCAATATCTTTCCTTCTGGCCATGTGTACAGCCATTTTGAATACAGCAAAGACACTAAACTAATATACAATTTCCCTTCCTTCCTGGAGTCTGAGTTGGTTTTCAGGATCATAATGTGATTTCTCCAAGATACGGATATTTCCATCTTGTCCACCCCATCCCACACCTCTCTTAATATTTCCACAATAACTTACTTGAGGTCAAAAAAATATACACATTCTTCCTTGGCAGAAGCTCAGAGAACATTTCAGTTGGTATGACTCAGTGGAAAAGCTGGGAAAGCACCACTTAAAAGTTAACTTCTAGGTAGCTTTGAAAGATGACTTCAAAAGATATCACTAATATTTTTTATATAAGATCTTAATATCTTACAGTTCACATGCAGTAAGGATTACAATATATTCTAGAGAGCCTGTGCCACACCAAGATTCTTTTCCTAGAAAATTTTCAAGAACACTGACTCAGGCTATATTTTGAAGTATAAAGGGGAAGGGATGTGTGGGGACCTCATGTTGTAGGTTATAAATGCTAATGAATTACATTTAGATAATATCAGCTAGAATTTTTAATTTATTATGAATTAAGTTTGTAGTGGGCCAAAGAAAAGGTATATTTAGAAGGATTTTCTTCAAAAAGACAATAAGGACACAAGCATTTAAGAACAGTAGCCTAGTAACGATGAATAATGCTCTTGATCTAAAATATCAGATATCACGTTTATATCTTCAGAGAATCTGATAAAATAGTAAATTTTAAGACATCCAAAACCAAAAGAATAACCTTCTCTGAGATATAACAAAAACAATGTGACATGAATTGTAAATCTGGCTTTTAGGAATTAGTTTAATGTAATCTGTCATGTCCTTTAGTCACTGTGGTACTCCCTTTTATCACAGTATGGCAGTCTTCATTTTTTCAACAGATCCTTTTCTTAAAACCTGCTGGATTGTCCCTTTAAAGGTAAGTTCAGGTCGACAAAAAAATAGTAACAATGATCTAACCTAACATGGCAAAATGAGTCCCATCTAATCACCAAACTACTTATTTGTAGTTCTTACACTGAGTGACTAAAGTGAGAACCTTTTATGGTGCATAAATAGGTACACTTTCAATTTTAAATATTTAATTTTAATAGGTTACAAATTATTCCATATGGACTGAAAGGCGTAAACAAATGACATTATGCCTGTGAAAAATGTATTGCTCAGAAAATCTCCTTTCTCACCATTTATAGTGTTAGAACTCAGCTCCTTGTAGGGGTTTTTGTTTTGTGTGTGTTTCTGGTTTGTTTCTTTTTTTTTTTAAATAAAAGGGGCAATGAGGATTTTAAGATTTTTTTGGCTTCTGCATTGTTCATAGACTTTTTTGGAGCGTGATTTCTTTATTCAATAACCTCAAAAATATTTTAAAAATTAGGATATCCACATTTAACAAAATACTGTTACATATAATCCCTCTCAGTTTCAGAAAAGGAAGAAAAAACCCAACTGTATTAAATATTTGAAACCCACTAGAACAGAAAAGCACTCAAAATAGGGCTCCAACCACACCAGTCTTGATCCTGCTGACTCTCCTGAGACAGCTTGAGGATAAAGTATGTTGTGTGGCCCTACAAGCTTTCCTTTCATAGGTTTTGCTGTTAGTAATGCTAACAGTGGCTAGTCACTTTGAAGAGGATGAATGCAACGCTGTCTCAGCTGTGGAGATCTGTGAGTAATTGATTTTTCAGTTCACTGGCCAAACGAAAAAATAAAGACAATTAGGGGGAAAAAACCTACCATTGTGTCAGCTGAAACCCAAAATGACATCCTATAGTTCCTACTTGGATACTTAATCATTCTTATTATTTAAATATTGGCAAATTTCAAACATCCAAACCCAAACAATTCAAAATGAGTCATTACAAAAATATTTTCAAATCTCTCTCCAGCTTTTCCTCCTTTTTTTTTCTTTTCCTTTAAGTAAACCTCTTCCAGTTTGGCACCAATAAGTACCCACTGTTTATTTATAGGCAGCATTTTATAGCGCATCCTCTCTTCACCTGGAAAATTTGACTCAGCTCTGGTCACTTGCTTCTATTCAAAGTATTATTTTGTCTAGAGACAATATTTATTCTGTGATTCCTTCAAAGTGAGCTAGTTTGGAAAAATAATTATTTTTATTATTATTATTAGTTTTAGAAGCCTCCCGCTTTTTAAAGTCTTTCACACATAGTAGCATTTTGAAACACATAAAATCATATATCCCAATACAAGAATTTTGATTGAAAAATATACTCCTCTAAGTGTGTAGAGGAGTATATTTCTCTTTTCATTATGCATAATCCCATGAAACTCCTATCTTGGTGCTGGACTGGGAAACTGCAGAGACAAGTGTGCATGAATACTGTGATATCCGTTATCTCCTGTCATTATTTTCTTTATTTTGCTAAACAAGCTTTGGTTTGTGCTCCCTTTTGCTTACCTTCTTCCCTCCTGTTCCTTTACCATTACTCATCTGCATTACAGACAGGTGGGCCCAGCTTACAGACAATGAAGTCCAATCTGTCTGAATAGGATCAGCACTGCCCAGCACTGTGCAGACCTTATCCTCTTCAGCCACAAGGACACTAATGTCAGAACTTCCATGAACCCCACAAAGTATCACCTCTTTCACTCCATATCTAGAATATGCTATGGACCACAGGAAATACTGTACCAAATAAAATGTATGGTGGGATTTTTAACATAACACCTACTGAAAGACAATGATCTGAACTTCAGTACTTAATGCCGTTAAGCAAGGAATTCCTCTAACTCAGTATGGGCTACATCTTACATGGATTTTAAATTGCACAAGGGCAGCAGCGAAGCTTTTTATTTTAGCAACATGACCTACCTAAATGAGCTCTTCAGAATCCTTTGGGCTTTTACTTCAGTTAGTCAGACAAATTTGGATTTTTTTTCCCCTGTTGGAAGCTGTTGGATCACTGAAAATTAAATGATCCAAAATGAATGTTCCACTTTCTGTAAAGTCCTGCTTTTAGAAGGAGACAACAAGAAATTATCCAACTTGGCCACTGTGCTTATTTCTAGCTGGCCATACCAAGTACCAATCATTCCAGAGAATCATGGCCAGTCATGGCTTCGGAGAAGACAAAGCAGAATGCCCATGAACCTCAGCTCTCCTCTCTCTTGAGAATAGAAGAGCTTTTAATTTCTATTTGTCTTACAAAACAAAATCTAATATTAAATACCCAACAGCCTTATTTTTATCTATGCAATTCCAGTATTAGTTCTCAGGACACTTCTACATGGCAAGAGATTATCCTCACTTTTCAGCTAGGATCCTGGGACAGACAACGTCAGTCTCCTGCTCAAAGCTTACACAGGAATCTGTGACAGATTGAGGATCTGAGGTCCCCAGATTCAGTGCTCTCAGCAATGCAATATCCTTCCCTGGTTGTAGACTAGTAGTGAGCTGAACATACTTTCACTTAGACTTGAGTGACAAATGTCACTCAATGACAACATAAAAACTGTTCTTCCTTCCCTGCCATAAATGCTAGAGGGAAGAGGAGATGACCAGCAAGTCCACATCTGCACTATTTTCTTTTGGCGAACTATATATTCCCAGCTGTATTCTACAGTTCCTTCCCATACTGCTCATGTTTTATTCTACTTGCTACTTTATTTGTTAAGAAGGTAAATCCAAGGAAGTGAAAATTCTGCCTTGCCTGGAGTGAGCTAGAAATATACAGAGACATTCCTACCACCCTTTAGTAATGCCAGCCCAGAAAAGAAGAGACAGCTGAGAGGGGACCTCATCAATGTACACAAATATCTGAAGGGAGGGTGTGAAGAGGATGGAGCCAGGCTCTTCTTGGTGGTTGCAAGCAATAAGACAAGAGACAACAGACAGAAACTAATGCACAGGAAGTTCCACCTGAATATGAAGAAGAACTTTACTGTGCGAGTGAGCAGTAGAACAGATTGCCCAGAGAGATTGTGGTGTCTCCCTCACTGGAGATGCACAAGAACCATCTGGACATAATTCTGTGCAATGTGCTCTAGGATGACTCTGCTTGAGGAGGGAGGTTGGAACAGGTGACCCATTGTGGTTCCACTCAACTTTACCCATTCTGTAGGAAAAACAGCTTTCCCTTTCCTTCTCATCACGATAAGGTCTTCATCTTGGCTATTCCACACAAAGCAGCTACCCTCAGTATGATTTCTAGCCTGCAGTGGAGAGATTTACATTCAGACTCAAGCTAAGATGTCTCTTGAGGTGTGTGGGAAGCATGTGTATTTTCAGAGCAGCAGTGCAATCCAATAAAGTGAGAGGAAGGGAACAGTGTTTCCCCAAAATTGCATGTACAGTGTTTCCCTACAGCTTCCAGCAGATAAACACATTTTCTGACAGTGCTAAACTGACTGCAGCATTATTTACTGACACATCATGGATGTCTCCTAAGCAGTGGGTCAGTAGGTGGCTTGTAGCCTCTATTGGAGAGCTACTAGATCTTATCAGANCTAATATCATGAAATGGACACACTCCACTAGTAAACTCTATGAAGATAGTGCTGTGCAGCAATGCATCTTCTATTTAGCACTAATAATTCCATTTAGCACTATTAATTCACTGGAAAGTGTTTTTACACATTTGTCACTACATAGTGCAAGAGTAACCCAACAGTTATTGCATGTTTCCAGAGCATCACTTCACTCTTCTGCTCTCTGTAAAACCTCTGTTGGTTTACTGACAGGTAGGTTGACTTTGGAAAGTGATCAAGTTAGGAGACAGATGGCAAAATCCAAGCAGAAGGAGCAAAGTCTGCCCAGGTCAAAGCTAGCTCCACAGAGATGAATAAGGGCAGGAAGGTCTTGCCAGACTATGCAGAGAATCTGAAAGGAAAAGGAGT